>VZDJ01000057.1:1801168-1969599 GCA_008694505.1 Cyanoderma ruficeps | reverse complement strand
AAAAAAAAAAAAAACACTTCTATAAACTGCTCAGGAATGCCTCTGGAATGACTCTGGGGAGGTGAGCGAGCATGGTATTAGACAGACTTAAAACTTCAGGGTTTCTTGAATTGCAGCAGGCGGAGTTTAAGCTCTCATCTTGGGAGCGGGACTTGTGCCGGGTCCCTGCTGGGAGGGAGGCAGGGAGGGAGGCAGGGAAGGCCGGGAACAATGCGGCCATTCAGGCTCCCCATTCAGCCCAGCCACATCTGTTTACATGGCCTGTGCCCACCTCTGAAAAGGGTGTTCCTCCCACCTCCATCTCATCTCACATGGCTCTGGACACTGAGCGCTCTGAGAGGCTTTTCTGCTGGAAAGCTGCAGTTTCGAATTTATTTTATGGGGCCAGAGCTGACAGAGCTGACGCAGGCTAACAATAACATGTGCACATTTCCAGAGTCTGGTTTGTATTTTATTGTAATCTGAGAACGACTGTAAAATTGTCCAAAACTCCCCATTTTAAAAATAAGTCTAGCACAGAGGATATTGACACTGAACTTAGGGGGCCAAACTTTACAGTCTTTCAGTTACATTTTTAAGGAATTTTTCCTCTAAAACAAATTTTGTTCCTCGATTGTTTTTCAAACAATATAGACAGCACTCAGAGAAGGACTAAAGTGTATTTTACCAAAAAGCATTTATGTCTTACATTTTTTTGTCCACGATTAGAGTCTGTAGCTATACATTCTCTACTTCAATAAACAGTTCATGTAGAAATAATGTGACTGCTGTAAATTTCTGTTTTGATAGCAGTTCTGCAACTTTTTTCATCACTTTATACAGAAGATACTTCACAGGAACCAACATACTAGGCTAAAATGATTGAAGAGCAACAGACCAACACCTCTCTCCCCCCCGCTTTTTATTTGAATTGAAACTTTAGCTGATATAAAATGATGCATATATTTCAGAGGGTTAGAAGAAGCCCATGATAGCGAGGGAAAGCAGGAGCTGCTGAAAGCTCCTGAAGCCTAAGGCTGACCACTCTCAGTGTACTGGCGTGTGATCAAGTTTTATGAAGCAATACATAAACACAAAGCAAACTTTATGCATTCGATGTCAGCATGATTTGTCTCTGCTGATTAACTCATGAACTTATAGAAGTTTTGCCCAAATAAGAAATGCAGGCTCATATGTCTGCCAAATACATCACAGTAATTGCGCTGTAAAACTGTTAAGTTTGCAAGTGTACTGAAATTCATGCTGTAAGTGGCCTGATGGTATCACAATACACTGGATATATATAATAGAGGAAAAAATCCAGCAAGTTCCAAGGAAGATTACAAAGCAAAGTTCTAAAAGAAAAAACAAGATATTGTGTTACTTATAAAGTATTAAATAGCAGAAAATGAGATAAAGGCAAAATGTAAAAAACCTGAATAAGAGTTTCAGAAGAGGATTATTGGGATGTAAGCCCTTATTCTCAGGTGAATTGCTGTGAACTTGTGGAGTGCTCAGTGATTTGCTGTGCAGACGTTGTTGAACATTCGGTTCAGTCTGACATTCCTGCTCCCAGAAGCCAAACTGTATGCAAGATTAGCTTACATTACTTTATTTATTTTCCTGGTGCTTTTCTTCTAGGCTCGTTAGTTATCATGATAATGGCAAGACCATATACGTAAAGAGAATCTGAGCAAAAAAATTTTCTTATTCAGTATTGAGCTTCCTCAGTGATGGCTGTCACATTGTTTTGAACTTCTCTTCCATGAAGACATTTAATCTAATGATTTCTTTATGCACAAAGCAATTATTTATTGAAAGGTCTTGGCAGAATCAGGGACTGTTGTTCAAGTTGAACATTCTTGTCTTCTCTGGTTTTGTTTAATATAAATGGGACAGCCTAAATACAAAGGAGCAAAGGACAGAAAAGTTCTCTTCCTTGTTCTCCATGTTCCTATATCGTACAAGAGAAGAGAAGGACCTTGACTCTAAAGAATATGTGGAGTGGTTAAAGTAGGGAGGGACTGCCAAAGCCTCCTACATTTTTGGAGATTTGCCAGTCTGTGTCCATCTCAAACTAGTGTTTGTCTGCCCCATAATCTGCAATCACACAACTCACATCCTTGGTGGAAAGCAAGGAGGGCAGTGAATTGCACTGAGTCGTAAATTGAACTGTGAATTGTATTAGGTTGTGACTTAATAGAGTCAATAAGGATCTACAGCTCAAACTTTGTCCTTTACATGCACTGGTGTGCCCAAATATCGCAGCACAGCTGATGAATAGGTACTGTTATCTGAGAGGTACCATTAGCATGTACTAGGAAAAAAAAGCAGAAACAAACGTACAGAGTGAAATCCCAGGCAATATGGATCTAATCTGAATACAGGAGCTCCCTAGGAGCATTGCAGCCTTACCAAAACAGCATCCTGGAGAGTAACCTGCCCTCTTTTCAAGTCCAAAACAGATTGCCAGTGATGTCAGTGGGGCCAGTATATCATCTTGAAAGGTCAAGATTTACAAAATAAACTTTGATATAACACAAAGGACTTGCCTGAACATTTAAAAAAATAAATGTTTTAGGGTCTGAAGTATAAATCATACACTGTACTGCAGCTAGCTGCAAAAATAGGCATCAGAAGGCAAGTGACTGAGCAAAGGGAGAAAAGCAGAGTTTTATAAAATCTGCAGCACAAAATCAGGTCATTAAATTCAACTAGTTTTTCTTCTTCTTCTGCATTAGTCTTGCAGAAGGTAAACTGTTACTTCTGTTGAAGAAAAGAAAATTATTTTGTTCTGTTGCTAAGTGCTAGCAGAGTATGAACAGCCTAAAATTCAAGTTAGACACGTGTTTTTTAAATTAAAGGAGCATCACACAAGAATAAATGGTACAATATCCGGGGTTACATTTATATAGAAACCTCAGTGGCTTTTTGCCTTACCTTTTTCTCCATTGTTAGTTGTTTGGTTTTTTTAATGGCCTTTTTTGTTTTTCACTTTAATAATTTCTGTTAACTTAAATGCAGAATATGCTCAATGATTTTGGTTATTGATTTTCATGCTGTTGAAACATAGCCTCTTGTTCTCATTACAAGGATTAAAGTACTTTATTTATCTACTAAGCAAGCACTGCAAACATAGAGGAAAAGATAACTCCTCAACAGCTTTTACCCCACAATTTCTCACGTGATGTCTTAACTAAAAAGCTGTCTAAAGTAGTGTGTAGTTTACTAAGATTTCCTAGAGGATTTTCATTTGCTAACAGTCATGATCATACTTTTATGGTATGTGCATGTGTTCCCCTAAGAAAACAATTTGACTGGAAGCAAAATTCATCAAAACATCTCTGGCACGTCTCTGTATACTAAAAATTAAGAATCAGAATCATATCTCTTCTGTGTGTTCAGAGATTTACAGTTCACATCTGATCTTTCCTAATTGAAGCAAACAATTGCGTGATTTGTAACAGGTTTTAAACTCCACTGCTTTTTTTTCTGGATGGTGCTTCTTTTCAAAATTTACAAAATGATGGTAAACATAGCGAAGTTTTTGAAAGAGCCTGAAAATAAACTGAAACATTTCAGAGGGAAGATTTCAGTTTAACCCCAATGAAAACAAAGAAACACTCGCACATCCCCAGCCTGTAATTATTCTCAGAGAGGTAACACTACTAGGCAGTGACCACTCTTACTACACTGCCTGTTGTAGATAAAGTTCATTTAAGTTGTGTCTGTCTGGATGCTTTTGCTGCTTACTTGAACATTTGAACCTGTTTCTTGAAGGGGAGGGGACAGGAGAAGGTGAAAAGACTACATAGCATTGCTAATCCCTTGAGCCATCTGGTGACTTGAGGCCACGCTTTAGGTTATGTGTATATTGAAAACCTATTCCTTTCATTCATCCCTTCCCTGTGCCAATTTGTCATTGGCTTTTTTGCTGTCAAAGGATTCCTTGAAGTTAACCACAGTGAGAATCAATGTCTTTTTATGCCATAGTAAATGTTCACGCCAGAAAGAATATTTTTTTACTCATTTCTTCCCCTCCCCTCTACTGCTCGCGTTGATTTGTAAAAATTGCTGATACCTTTTCATCAAGCTAAGCTGAAAACATTGATAACTTTGTCTTTAGTAAAACAGCTAACATCTTCAGCATTTCTGTGTAATCTGGATGACTTCTAACAGATGACATACTCTGAAATGTTATGCAGGGCTTGGACCAACTGCACCTAGACATCACCTTCTAATTGAGCTGAGGCAGCATTTGCGTGTTTAATTATCCAGGAACCAATCTGCATCTACTCTTGTACGCCACAAGCCTCTCAAACCTGCCAAATTTGCATCCATACCAATTCAGCAGATTGCACATTAAGCCTGTCCAAAAGACTGATGATGATTTTTTGGGCATGCATGAATTTTTCGTCTATGTATACACGTGGTTCTATATGAAGCCAAATCAATCGTGACTCTGCCATGGAGCAGCAGAGACTTCACAGCTGTTTGACATCAATAAGTTTCCTACAGACCGGACAAAATGACACCTCACAATGTTGGAGTTAACTTTCAATACCTTTTGCACTATTTCTTGATTTGTGCATCAGATGGTTTTTAATATTGTGTTCCCTGAAGTAGCTACAAAGTAAATCTATTGTGTATGTGCTGGTTCTTTGTGCACTTTGAAGTGAAATCATGTTTTATTGCATGGTCTTCCCATATATTAATATATATTAATTAATTCTTCACCATCCCTTTCTGGCTAGATTGCAGATCTGATCTGAGAACCTTTCTTTATCTGATAATCTTTTAACAAAAAAAACCCAAAAAATCATTTTCCCTGTTAGATCTTTTTGTGAATAGCAAAATGAAATGAGAAAATTATAAAGCACAGCAAAGGTAGAAAAAAAGCAGATCTAAACATCTGAGAAATGGTCTGAAAGACCTCTGGAATTTGACAGCCTGAATAGTTTTTAAAAGGTAATCCAAGAGGTCAATATCTGTTTGGGAAGGATACTTGAGTTTTTAAGTATTTGTTGGGGGGAGTGACCCCAGCAGGAAGCTAAGCCCCACACAATCACTCACTTGCTCCCCTGTGGTGGGATGGAGGAGAGGAATGGGATAGGCAAAGGGGAAGAAAATCCCGGGTTCAGTTAAAAAAAAAGTTCAGCAGAGAAAACAACAGCTATACATAAAATCAATGCAAAATAAGGAGTGAATTCAGTACTTTCCAGCAGGAGGCAGGTGTTCAGCCAAGTTCATTACCCAAAAAGGTTATTTGGGAAGACAAACTCCATAATTCTAAACATCCCCTTTCCTCGTTCTTTCTCCCAGATTTATTGCTGAGCATGATGTGACAGGGCATGGAATACCCCTTTGGTTTGTTGGGCTGCACAGCTCTGACTCTGCATCACCTGGGTGCAAGACAGAGACTCAGCTCTCAAGTTCTTGTTCTGTCTTCCAGATCTGTGACAATCAGTGCATCAAATTTCATCTTACAAGATAAAAATGTTCACCATTCTGGCATGAAAGGGAAAACAAAGGATATGATTAAAAACTAAAAATAACAGCATAAAATATACAAACCATTGCTGACTAAGAACACCCCACTGTTTTGCCAACAGCAACACATTGTAACAGATTAGTTGGAAATAGGAGCCTGAAATAAATCCAGTTTGTGCTTAATACAAAACCCTGCAAACTAGAAATTACTGCTAAGCAGTTGGTACAGCAGTACCTCCAAGAGGTACTAATGAACGTGGCATTTTGCTATGGCAAAGGCTGTGAGACACAAATAAAATCAACAAAGCCTTTGGGATCTGAGGTGCTAATTAGACTCAATAATTCTGAATTATAAGTTTGGGTTCAATATTATATCTGGCCTGCATCAAAGCAGGGCCCACTCAAACAGTAACTTCTTGTAAATTCAGCTTTAGTATTTATTAAGATTTTTTTTCCAGTTTCTACTCAAGTCAGAACAAAACTAAATTCCCACTGAACTAGGGTGAAACACAAAGTCCAAGCTGAAGTACAGGATGGTCACTGGAACAAATAATGTGTTTATTTTATTTCTGATAACTAATCTGCAATGGCTATGGCCTTTATTTTATAAAACATAGAATCCTGTGACTGTTGTCAAACATAAAGGTGAAATAAATCCTTGAAAAAGGTAACACAGGATAAGAAATGCATTTCTCCCATTGGCATTTCTAGAATCCAAGACCAAAATAGTGCTGAACAATTTAATGACTAAAGTTATTGGGTTAGAAAAAGAATGAGAAATAAAAAATGGTCACTTTATAAGGCATAAATGAGCCCCTAATTGACAGGAGTTTTAAAAAACCAACCTTTCCCTTGTTGTTTAGTTATTCCGCTGTGGATTGCAGTTCTGTCCTCCGGAGCATCTGGTACTGGCCATTACCAGAGATCAAATAGGGGACCAGATGGTCTCTTGGTTTCACTCATTACAATGGTATGACCACTGAAATGTAAAAGCTCTTCACAGAACCAGAAGGAGAGCATTTACCTCTGAATGCCTGATCTCTTAAGGAAGAAAAAANAAAAAGAAAAAAAAAAAAAAAAAAGGACTCGTACCTCTGTGAATCCAAGAGAATAGCAACCCAATTTACCTCGGAGACACTTCAGGGCACAAGAAGTCAAATTGCTTGTGAACTTTTCTCACTGGAGGATCTGGCCTCAGCGTGCTTTTGTGGCTTCAAATTTATATTATTACAAAATACTATCCTGCGAATGATTTGGTAAATTAAAGCAGGAACCAGTGGTATAACCTGACAGGACAATATCACAACAACCCCTCAGCACTGTGCTGTATTCCTGCCTCCCAAGTCAAGTTGTCTGTGACTTAAAAGCACTATTTGGGTTTGCTTCATACCAAAGGGCTGAAGGACTAGAAGAGGTTAGATGGCTGAAAAATTCATACCCAAGAAGGGAAAAAATTGGCATCTTAGAGAAGGGTGGTGTGGGGAGCCTCAGAAGTGATGAATATGGGGTAGGGTTTTTTTGTTGCCTTCAAGAGTCTTTCTGATGTTCTAGGTATGTGGGCTCATAATTTAAATTTTCCTTTCTAAAAAGTGTAATCACAATAAAATATATCGACTTGACAGAAGCAAGGGAATTGAAATAATGTAAAAAAGCCTCATGTTTGGGCTTGCTTTGTGATAATGAGCCTCCAGAACACTTCCTCCTCTTTTCCAATGTCTCCACAATGGTGGTTCTCAAAGAGCCTGATCTTGAAAGCATCACCCACCCTAGAAATGGGGAATAATGACTACTCTGCCTCCTGCATGTAGGAGTTTGAATATATTTATTTTGGTTTCCATCCCTTTTTAACATCTAAATAAGAATTATTTCTGTCTCTGTTACTGTTTTCTTAATTCAAATATGAAGAGTTTGAAATGTTTGAACATGGAGACTAGTTGGGGTACATTTCAAGTCATTACGTAGCCAGAAAATTTGTATCTGGGAAGATAATTATGGAAGAAAAACAAATGAAGGCTGGATAGAGGAGCAGGATATGTGTTTTTGTTATCATTGCAGTAATTTATAAAGAAGAGCTGCTCTCCCATGATATAAATGCTCAAAATGCCAAACCTGCAGAACTGTCCTGCCTCTTGACACATTCTCCAGAGAGAACATGTTGCCACCCTTGTCTTCTCTTATACCCCCCTTCCTACTTTCCTTACTAATCCTAAACCCTCAGAGACCATTTTGTTGGAAAAACAAAGCCCAAAAGCAACTGCATTAACTGAGAGCCCCAGAGACAGAAACTTGTCTGTCTCGAGTCTTTTAGGAACAGCTACACCCTAAAAATGGTATTGAAAACCACTGATTCTCAGTGTTAAACAACAAATTCCAACATCACGCCCTGTCGACATGCCAGCAATGGAAATACACTATTGCATATGACATTAATGCTGATGCTCAACAAAACCAGTACTGCATGGAAAACAAACTCTTCAGCATCTGTTTTCATTTTGTTTTTAAAAAATCTCTGTGCAAGAGAAACGACTGAGCAGCAAGGCTGTTATTTGGAAGGGGAGGCAATGAGGACAGAGCTGTGAGCCTCATCAACCCTCTTGGAAAAAGGGAGTGATCCCATGGCATGGCTGGGAACAACTGTACCATGATGCAGCTCATTTCCTTCAGGCATGAAGAGATGTAAATATTCATACAAGGACACAAATCCCATTTTTCCATAATATGAATTTAGATGCCTTGTTTTCCACATGACCCCAAAAAAAAGGCCTTAGTAGAAAACACAGCAAGGTGGATTTGGTAAGTTTTCTATAGTTTCCCCTTCCCTTTTTTGTTTGTTTTCTACATGGATAATATTTCCAGTGTGTGATTTTCAGACACAACCAGAACTGACTTGTAGAGGAAAGTGATGGAGGACAGCAAAATACGAAATAACAGGTCTTAAAAATAGCCAGTACTCTGGATGATAATGTTATTAAACTACTTTGTACCAAATTCTTTCTCACCACTCCATGTTTGTTTTTCAGAAGGGATGAAAAGAAGAGGAACTGAGTTTAAGAAAAGGTCACATAGGAAAGACCTTTCAGAAAAATCCCTGCTAAGTTATATATTTATCACCATGGCTTCTCCAATGTACTAAGGGTAGTATAATAACTTTCTTATTGGTGGGAAGGCAGAAGACTTTTTTAGAAACCTCTGGCCAGATATGTGTTTTCAAATACATGAAAAATAAATTTCAAGAACTGTAAGCTGGGCATGACAAGAAATTCAGTTATATTGCCACATTCTTTAGATGGAAAATTGAACCAGAAAAAAAGAAAGAAAAGGGAAAACAGATAAGATATGCTTTTTCCAGGTAGCATGAAAAAGGAGACATGATTCTGCTTTGCTTCATCACAGTTTTTCTTTTGGGACTCAGTGTCAATTTGCTAGCCAGTATCATGTGGTCTGAGTGACAATCTTTTCAGCTTATTTCAGTGATCCTGGCTTTTTCATTATATAAATAATGGGGAAACTGCATGAATTCCTGTACTTCACATCCCACAAAAGCTCCCAAGGCACCCTCCTCGGTAACTTGGAGGGCCTAACAGAAAACAGATGAGGATATTCAGTTACTCAGAGACGGTATTTTAAGAAAGAAAATGAGCTGTGAGGTAACTCCTTCACCTCCCCAAATTCAGGAAGTTTACTTTCACACCCACATAATAACAAAAGAGAAAATCTATCCCAAAGTTCCCATTTTGCTCCACAGCAAAGCCGAAGTGTTAAAATACCATCTGAGAAATAGTATTCCCAACCTGGAAGTCCAAAGATCAAAAAGTGCTTACATTCTTAAGCATGATTTGTTTATTTTGACTGAGCAAATAAATTCCTGTGTGTGTATTATGACATGCGTCACATTCTTGTAAGTATTGTTTTCTGGTGAATTCATAATTACTTCATTAAAGATGATCAAAACACAAATGGTTATTAAGCCATATTCTTTCTCTACCAGCCTGTGCTGTGCAAAGCTTTAACTGAATGCAGATCTTATGTTTGTGCAGAAAAACAAAAAAGTCACCTAAATTGTCCCAAGAAGCAACCAGAAAATACCGACTGTATTTTCACTGCCAAGTGTATGTGTTAGTGCTCACTGGATTAACTAACCAAATAAATAAATGAGAAATACCTGCCCCTGACCAATCCCTCTCTGACACTTGGAGACATTTCATTCCTTCCCTCCTTTCTCCCTGATTTTGTCCATTGTGTCAGGGTTTTGGAGGTGAGAGGATATTTGAATTCTTAGTGAGGCTTTTCTGGTATCCATTTCCTTAGAAATGTGGTCAAATTTGTTATTAGAAGGTAACTCTGCTATTTGAGTTCTCACAGGAAGATTCATAAATCAGGAGGAAAAATTCTATTACCTCCCATAATTCAGGGGGTACAACAACCAGAGATTTATAAAATATTTGTAATTTCCAGTGAACTTTCTAGTGCAGTATGTTTGAAAGTAGTAGCGTTTGCTGTCCACCTTTTCAGAAATAGGATATTTATAAGAAATGACATGAGAAAAAAAAAATGTTCCTACCTACCTTATTTTATAACAATTTTCAAGCAGAATGCATACACTAGAAGCAATACAATGATATTGTTACTTTCCCTGCCTAAAACAGTGTTTCATCATTCATCCATCTGCAGCAATTCTTCCAGATTTGGGCAAAAGCAAGGAGGCTGAGCTCAGAAAGCTACTATTGCTCTGACATCACTTAGGAGCTGAAGGTCCCTTTTCAAATGAGATGTGTGACATGCTGAGACTACAGCATAAACTGGAATAATTGCCCCTGGGGCCCAGGCATCTGGGTTGGAGACGTTCACAGACACTTTCTAAAGCCATCTCCGTGGTTCTGTGTTCTGCTGTTGCACTCCAGAGGGTATGTCACCACATTTCTGAGCACATCTCCAGCGTGTTGCAAAGCTCAGCTGCTCTCTGGTTAGTCCCCAAGCTATCCTTGTGGGTACATAGCAGGGAAGGGGGAATTTGTGGGAACTGACTTTAGGATTATTAACACTTGCTTTTTTCAACATTTCTCAGTATTCTGACGGGAGAAAGCACAAATAGGAGCAGAAGCAAGACAAGCTAGTCAGACCTGAAAATAACTGTTATTTGTTGTTGACATGTACCTTGGTGTATTGGTGGGAATGTGGGAAGACAAAAAAAAAGAGGAGTCTGGTAATACTGTACTGAGTGTATATACCTAAGGATTTCTAACTTTTCAAAAGTCAAAGCACTTTGGCTGCCTAATCTTCTGAGACAATAGCACCAATTACACTGAATCTCTGAAAATTAGAGGGTCTGGAAGCACTCTAATTATTTGAGAAAACTCAGCTGAAAGGGAATCAGAATGCTAAAGATGAGGAGCAAGAGCTAATCACCTTGAGACTATGGGTTCAAATCAGCAGTGGAGACAGACGTGTATTTCCTTCTTCACCCACCTCTTTTATCTCTGTATAACTCATCATAGTAAATTTGTAGTACTCTCTCCTAACAATCCCAAGATATAAAAAGGACAGGGACCTGAGGGATATAAAGTTTCACATCTTCTGACAGCTTGTTTCCTTCCTCCTCACTCTCTGTGTAACCACTATTCAGGGGATTGTTAAGACAGAGATGCTCGTACAGAAAAATGCAACCTCTGTAATGTGTCAGTCATGAAACTATCTCGAAGGAAAATCACAATTAAAAAAATAGAAATCCCTTAAAGGCAGTGATATTAAACAGAGATGGCATCCAAAAGGATACAAATCTATTGTGATTATTGATACGGAAAAGAATACTGTAGCTTATAGATGATTTTGGAAAAGTTGTGGTTTATAAAAACAGCTGGATTTCTCTTGATAAAGAGGTGTATGAACATGGCAGCTTAAAAATGAACACAGTAACCACAGATAATGAAAGCATACAGCTAACCATGAGCCTGCCTGTGCTTAAAGCTGTGGGCAGCACCCCTAAGACATCATAAGCTACCAAAAGCAATCAATTAAAAAAAGAAATGGTAGCTCTAAAAGGATGGAATTTTTAGTCATCATTAACCTATTCAATGGTATTTAGCTTATCTCTACGTGACAGGTCCTCTATGTGACAGGGCAGATAGGTTTTGACAGCACAGTGTTTAGAGGAAAAGTAAAATATGCAGTCACATACAAGTTACTTGCTAGACTGCACATTTCTGAATGCACTGCAAGGACAAGGAGAAGCCCCTTGGGTGACTGTATAATGGAACTTTGCAAGTCCATAGCTGGATTCATTGCTTTGCACAGTATTCATAAAAAAAAATAAAAATAGCCTCTGTCAGCATTGATGACAGTGGTTTCATAACAAACTTAGTTCAGAACAATGTGGTTTTTGTGAGGTTTCTGAGCTTCCTGTGTCTGCTGTGCCTGGAATAATGTCTCCACAACTGAACATGGCACCAAGAAAAGCTGGACCTAGGTGACTGAATGGCTCTCACTGATCTTACTCAATAAAATCCTGGGACTCTTTTGGATGTGCTTGTAGGAGAAATCTGGAGGTAGGCTACCTGTGACAGTTCTTAATCATGGAGTGAAAATATTATCTTCAGCAAATAAACAACTTTATTTCCCCAAGCCGGAAAAGTATGGTATAGAAAATGTCCAGGTTCCCGGTGAAGCAATGCTGGCTTTGGTACTGAGACAAATTTTTGAAACTTTTGTCTTTCAAACCCTTTAGACAAGATCCCACATTCATGTTACTCCATGTGAAAGGAAAAATAAAAACATTTTCTTGTTAATTAATCATTATTAAAAGATAGGGAACAGGTTAAATGTTCATTTTTCAGAAGTGATGAAATGTTTTTTTCTGTCACAAATCCTTCATGGACCTATTCTGAGACCCAGAGTGTTCAACAGAGTTATAAACTGTTAGAAAATTCAAATAATGAGAAGAAAAAGCTTGACAATAGTACAAAACTGCTCAGAGTAGTAAATCTAAAAGTGAGCTGTAAGAGAGACTCTTAATTATGAGCAGCTAGATGATGAAAACAGACACTGAAGCAACACCACTAAAACACATAAGAGCTCATAAAGTTATCAACTACACAGTTAGCCTGGTAAGTTAATTCCTGGACAGGTGTGCCAGAGAAGGGAGAACCATCTCCCTGCTGTTTCCTAGCTTCTAAAAGCACTCAATTCTGTTAACAGTGGCAGCAGACTGGTACAGGATGAATTAAGGAAAAAAAAAATCAAAAATGAGAATCATATAGTTGGTGCATTAGGGGAAAGGGGCAAGTTTCCTCAAAAGATTTTTTTCAGCCTTCTTTGATATGCAGTTCACAGTGGAGCCTGGCTATAGAAGGGACTGTCAAAATCAAGGCCCTTATCTCTTTCAAATGGAGGCGACATCACTTGGCAGTTTTCTTACTGTCACACTTGGTCCTTCACCAAGGTTTGAGTCATCTTGTGCTGTGGTACTCAGCTGTCATCAGTCCCTTAAATGTGCCTGCCCCTGAGTGCTGCTGCTCCAGATGATCTCCTACACTGCACAGCACTTTGAGGTTCTGCAGAGTACCCAGTGCGACATAAGAAAACATTCAACAAATGCATTTAAAATGAACCTACTTGTGCTAAAGATGATGATGATTGCAGATTCTGCTACTCAGCCCACTCTATTCAACCATGCATGAAGTATTAACTGTTTAAAATTTTTCTGTATTGCTATGGCAACCCTCATTCTCCAGCAGTCTCTTAAAACAGCACACAGAAAGGCATTCGTTTTCCAGGCAAGCTGCTGCTCCTGAGAGCTCTGAAATGCCCACCTAACTCCCATTACATATAATTAGGCTCAAGAGCACATACCAGTTTAATCTGAAAAATTAATTTAGCTCATGACCTGGCCTATTGTGCATGTCTAAATCTCACAGACACCTACATTCAAATCACTTGGGTTTACTGCCATTACAGACTGAAAAATAACACTGTTAAGCACTGTGTGGCTTTACATAGGTGACTGAATGGCTCTCACTGATCTTACTCAATAAAATCCCTCTGATTTTACTCAATATCATTGAAAATCATTTCCTCCTACATCACAACCCTGGAGCACAGGACAGGGAGAGGAAGAAACGTCATGTAAGGAGGGTGGGAAGAGGGAATTGGAGAGAGTGCATCACTGTGGCCCTTGTTTTGCCAAATGGATAGACAGCAGAACAATCTATCACCTTGAAATATCGGGATATTTGCTAGGTGTGAATCCTATGTAGAAATAAAGTACTTTAGGGTCCCCGGAACCTGCCAATGTCTAAATATAATAAACTGCAAAGCAGCTCTCTGTAAGTTAGCATATGGTTTCCACAATTGTCAGGTCTGCTCCTAATCTGGGATCTGCTGCAGGCTGGGCTCCTGATGTTTGTAACCCAAATGATGAACCCAAATATTTCTGCAAAACCAAAAGTTGCTTCTTAAACTCGTGCCATTGTATCAAATGCTATGCTATAAACAGAAAAGATAAAGCTCCTGTCTACATCTCAGGGATTTATTTTTCGTGGAAAGTATCATTCTTCATCGTTTCAGATACATGAAAAAGACTTTTTGTAAAGGCTTTTCTCCTAAGCAATTCCTACATTAATGAGGAAAAATCTTGACAAAATAATGAATCCAGTCTCTCTTGGAAAGGATAAAGAAGAGTTATTTGTCAGTTACAAAGGATAAAACTATTCCCTCACCATAACTCACCATAACCTTTTTCTTAGGGACCTCATATATGCAATAAATCACAAAGCTCATTCTCTCAGTGCCCTGTCTGAATTTTCTTCCCCACACTGGGGAGCTCCCCAAGTACTTGCCTTTCAATAAACATAACCTGAAAAAAATATTGTCAGTTCTTCCTCCTGCAGCTCAAAGGGGAATGGCACATTGAGCCCATCACAGGTTAGCTGTTAGAGCTTCCTCTCTACCAGCTGGAAATATTTCAGTCACTTGTTTGAACTCAGTTTAAGCTTGGAACAAGAAAGCAGAAGCTTAAAAGAACTGCAAAGAGGTCTGGTGTCTCTGTGACATTGGGAAACCGTCATCAGCAAGTCCAGACAGATGTGAGAACATTTCCTTCAGTTCATTCCCAGATATTTCTGAGTTAGGGAAAAATCCCTCAATTTATATGGAATAAGCTACTTAAAAACATATCAACATAGTTCTCAGATATTAATAAATTTAAATAGTTTTGCCTACACCAGCTTTTCATTCACATGGAAAACTATTACATCCAGGGATTTGTCTTGCCTTGTGAACAGATGATCCTCTTCCCAAGCAAAGCTGGCTGTGTAATTTCTTTCATTTTTCCATGTCTTGTTTTGTTCACAGTGATTTGAAAATGGGGTAGCTTTCACAAAGTGAAAGCATTGCAAGGAAAATGCGTTTCTTCTTTCCAATATTTTCATTATTAGCTATTATGTGACCTAAAAAATGCTCACAAAACACACTTTTGAAAGGATTAGGTATTGTAATAACCACTTCAATACAAAATTGCTTTAAAAATGTCCCAGTACTGCCATTTCAATAAATGAAAGATGTGGCCCTTCTCACCTTGCTAAATACAAGCATATTTGAAAATCTGATTTGCTCTTCCTTAATGCTTTAAAATTCCAGTGGCTGCAGTTCAGTACCCACTGCCTGCTGTCAGCCATGCTCTCTGACCCATGCTGTCTTCATCTTCTCCCTGCCAAGCTGGAGTTCCTGTTATCCAGGCTGACACCTTTGACTTGGGCAGGGCTCTGGCAGGGAACAGCCGTGCAACTGATGGAAGCTCAGCTGTGCCACAGGGAGAGGGCTTGTAGCTTCTCTTGGTGGCCCAAGACCACCAACAGCTCTCACCCGTGGACTTTGTTTCCCAAGGAACCACACTAGGAAATGCCAATCAGCGGGTTGATTACACAAACCACAGTTAGGAGTGTCTTGGTTTGGAAAGACAGGGGTCTGCCAGGAAAAATTGGAGCTCCCCTTGGAATGGAGAATGCAAACCCCCTTCCTCCTAATTATTATAATTTTGCAATTAGGGGCTTTTAGACAAAGATATGGGAATAGGAATGACAGCTCTTTACTAGGAATATTAAAAATACAAATATAGTAGTACAAGAAAACCAAGCAAGCAAACAAACAAACAAAAATCCTAGAAAACCTTGACAGAGTCAGAATATAACCTGACACCCTGTTGGTCAGGGTGTTGGAAGCAGTCCGAATAAATCCTCCTGGAGTGACAGATATGGTTCTGTTGGAGTAGAGGTGATCCTGTAGAAGGGCCCAGTGGTGGCAAGATGGGTCTGGTCTTCCTGTGGGAAATCCAGTGGAAAAACAGGCTGTTCTGGCGTTCTGAATCTCAGATTTTATCCAGTTAGGAATGCTTGGCTCTTCCCACTGGGTGGAGCATCTTGCAATAGAATGATGTCATTTTACCAGTCATGTGGTGACCCTTAATGGCCCATTAACAGCAGATATGCCCCTGGAGGGAGGATGGGTCATGGAAGAGATAAGGAACAGACGGCAAACAGAATACACATTTTTGGTTACATATTGCAACCCAAGACAAGGAGAGAGCACAAGAAAGGTTTAGCACCCTCCTTAGCACCAACCTACGTTTCCAGGGACATGGATTTTTCCTTATGGAGGTCACATATCTAACACCTTTTCAACATATGGCTGTTAATACCCGCCACATCCTCCCTTGCATCTCATCTGCTCCAGTCATATTTTTTCAGCATCTCGCCCACAGGGTGATGGGCTTTGATCAAAGCCAGCCGTTAGAAATTATTATGCAAATTCACTCATCAGTGAATGCACATTGAATGACACACAGAATTACACCAACCACGGCAGGCTGGCTAATGATGTGCAAACCCCCGTTCAGATTTCTCAAGGAAATTCACCCATTTTGGGTTTGAAAAACTGAAATGGGGCAAGAAGTTGGCAGTGGGCTTAAAAAGGGAGGTTAAAAATTGCATCAGGCCCAGGAAGCACTGAAGTGAAATGCCTGTGTCCACTGAAATGCTTTCAGTGCCTCCCACTTGGAGCCAGGAAACTGATCCCCATTACCAAAAAGATGCATTTACTTCTTTTTGAACTGCAAAGGTCCTGCTCAAGTTACCTCATCCCCCTGTAAAACCAATCTAAGGAGTTTATTACCGCACTAGAGTTTTGCTGCTCAGATTTATTGGACATGCAAGAGCAGACAGGCAGACTCGAGATAGGAAATAGCATGCATCACCCACTCTCGAGTTTCCTCTCTACAGCTCCACTAAGTGTGGTTTTTGGCATGCACACTGGAAAAAAAAATTTCCATTAATAGTCTGGACTAGTGGATTAGACAAGTACACTGCTTTCCAAGAGTGGTGAGATCCAAAACTTGTTTAATTTAGTCTAAATAGGACCCCAATGATCTACAGGACTTCCTGGATATTTGTATATGCATGTTATTTTATGGAGAAAGGTACAGACATATGGTTTGAATTTTCCTTTAGCTAATTATTTTTTCAGAGATTTAGCATTGGAGCTGATCAGAAAAAAACGTCAGCAGAACCATGTTCTGTAGGGAAATACAAGTGTCCTCAAATGGAAAAAAGTATTAAACTCATCATCAGAAAATTTTTTTCCAAACCTTTACTCTGCTCCAGCAGGCATGCTCTATGACCTGCACCTCCAAAAGAAACAGTCTGCATAGCAAAAACTCATGACTGGTGAAATCCTTTTGGACAAGCAAGACGCTGCAAATTATTCACAGAATTTATTCAGCAAGCATGTATACATTGCCCAGCCCCACAATGTGCATGCAAGCCACTTGTGAGCCAAAAGAGAGGCAAAAATCCTTACTAATTATTATCTCAAGCCATGTGTCTAGAATAAAGGAATGCCCTGAGATTCACATGCATCTCCTTGCCTTTTTGTTAGCTGAATATTGCCATAAGATGTATTTTCCTCTTCAGAGTTTAAGCTAGGCCCTCCAGCATGCTTTTAGACTGCACATGAAACAGCATAAAAAATCTGTCACCTCTCCTTAAGAGGCCATTATTGTCAGTCTTCTTTGCCAGATTTGAATCCAATCTGCCATTCTTGGCAAACTCAAATGTTAATATCCCTTTGATGCTCAGCTATGTTTTTGCCAAGCTGTATAAAATAACTTATGGTGGAAGCCTTGGTAGCAACTGTTGAATATTAGGATGCTCACATAAGATAGGAAAAAATCTTGCAGGTGAAGATATTTCAGATCATCTAATTTCTAAATGGGAAAAAACACCCAAACATAAAATTAAGTATTGTGCAGCTTTGTAACTTATCTGATAAAACAGCACAGCAGTTCTTTAAACAGATGAAAAGAGGAAAATTGTTAGGATGCAACCACTGAAATAAAGCAGAAAAATTGAGAAAAGTGACAGCACATTTTACAACCAAAAAGTAAAGTGGAACAGGTAAGTCGAGGCAGTTCCTTTCGGCAATGTGAATGTTCTTATTGGCCAGATAGAGTTGTCTGGAATAAGAGCCATTCCTGGAGAAAAGACACAAAACGATCCTTTTAATATCTGTATACCAAAGCAGAGTATACTGACATTTTTCTTCATAATGTAGCTGGATTTTTCTCATAGCAGCAAGGCCACCAACAACTGATTTTGTATTTATAATAACAAAGAAACTACATAATACCAAGAGAGTAGTCTAAAAAAAACTTTGTAGTCAAGTTTCTGTATGGGTAGAAGATGCCAAATACAGGATCCCAAAACTGACATTCAAAAAATTTGTCTTTCACATACATGGGCCAGTTTTAAAATTTCAACTACTTATTTTAACTATCACTTTTTTTCTATCTCAGTTTTTGGTGATACTGAAAAGTATGTGGAGATTTGCAACTCAGGCTACTAGATAGTAGATTTTAAAGCATAGTAGCTCTGTGATTCAAAATAGGTCAAAGTATGAAACAAACTTAATTCTGAATTTACTAATCTTCAGAGCAATGACAGCACACAGACCACACCTATTCCTCTGTTCTCAGATGAGCATCAGACACTGGTCCAGAAGGATGAAGTCCCATTCTGCAAAATGGTGGAAGAAGGTCGCAAAGTATTTGGTTTATTACCTATTGTTTGGATAACCTGGGCTGTAGTAAGGTGTGAAAAATGTCTTGGAAGTCTGCAGAAGGTTTGTTCTTGGATCTCATCACAGTCCCACATGTGACATCTCTACATGATCCAAAGGCGTCAAGTAACTGAGAGCAAAAGAAAACTTTCGGGAATTTATTTAGATCTTTGACTAAACAGAACCTTATCAAACTTACCATTCTCTTTTTATTTGGCTCTTTCTTAATAAACAACCCTGTAATAAACAAGTTATATTCCAGATCCAGCTATAAGGGCAACTCTAAATATCCTTCACATCTAGCTTGGCTCTGAATATGCAGCTGGGTTCTAAAATGTGTTTATAAAGTATTATTTTTAGATATTCCCTAAACATTTAGAACTGGGGGCTTTTTGAGCAGGAAATGCTGGGAGGTCATCCCCTCAGCTTTCAAGATACTAATGAGGAACACATGGAAAGGATGTCAATCCCTACATGGTTTAAAGCAAAAAATTAAATACTGCTATGTGCCAGCATAGAAGCTATATATAGCTATATGTAGGGATAACTCCCAAATCAAGGGGTAAAGTAATAAGTGAAAAGATAAACTAACAATTTGATTCAGACAAGGCTCCACAGTTCTGATGCTTTAAAAAAGATTACGCAAATTTGTCTGAACTTTCTGATGCTTTTCTCTTTTCCTCTGCTTGTCTCTGCTCATATTCGACTTTATCCATCCATTTTTAGGGGCTCGGATAACCCACCACTGACCAAACTTCCATAAAAAATTTAGCAGGCTTCCAAATGCTAATGTCCCATGCACCATAGTGAAGACACATAATTTAATCATCTTATTTCATACTCAATTTGCAGGTTAAAATTTAATCAACAGATAAAGATGCCATTTTCTCTCCACTAATTCCTGATATGCTTTGTGTCCTGAAATTTTAATATGGTAGCATCTGTTAGTTCTTCAGGTTTTAATCTGTCCCAGAAAACCTGTCATAATTCTCAACTTATTGCTGAATTACTGCACTGCTGAATCAAGATCATGACATAAAGATTTGGAGTAAAAATGTGCAGCTTCATCTCTTTCCCTTCTTTCTGAATAGCTGTTCTTATCCTCTCTGGATAGACAACATAGCAATGCTATGTAGTCAGGATACAGATGAGTGAGGTTGTTGTCATTCCATAAGGTTTTAATTATTCTTCCACAGAAATTTGCCATTCCCCCGGATTCCTCGTGAAACTGTTTCATCCAATGTCAGGAATATTGGGATCATGACTTCAAATGGAATGGAACAATCAGCTGGAGAAAATGTGAGCTGGAAAAGACAGAAGAGATGCATTTGAGCATATGTTTTCTTCCCAACACGCCTGAACATTTCTCCTCAGCCTAAATATGTCAATATATGTGCAGACAGCATGTAAAGGAGTGGAAGGATGAGGAGCATGAAGGGGCTAAAGTTGGTGTGAAATAGCAAAATTTATCTACACAAGCTCATTTCTCTTACTTTCTCCTCATGTTACTTCTCATGAGAGTCCAACATAAGCTGAACTAGCCTGAAGAAGTGTTCATTTAATGATCAGTCCTGCAAGAACAGGACTGCCTGCCTTGGAAATCTGAGCACTCAGTGGCAGAAAGCATTAATCATCCTGCAGGATCAGTGTAATCTAAATTTACCTATTTTCTACTTCTAATTTAAAAAATCAAACTAAGACAACCTTTAAATATTAATATTAGCACCTGTTAGCGCTCTGCTACTATTGACTTTAAGCAGTTAAAATATATATAGTTAAAACCCATTAGAACTATGGGAGTTTTATTAACAAACATAATATTCATATAATTGTCCCTTTTTGCAATGGTATACATCGTGATTCACTAATTGTTTATGTGTTATTTCATTACATAGTCCTAGCAGTGCCTTTTAGCAGCACTGACCAAATTCAATTCAAGAAATTTTGCCCAAGAAAAAAATCATGCACTCTCAGATTGTTTCAGGAACAGTTAAAAGGAAAGAAAAGGAAAAAAAAACCCAGAACTTCTCTCCATAAGCCATTGGTAGGTGTTCAGAGATTTTGCAGTTGCTGTCTGCTATTGCTGCAGAAAGAATATTTAAGCCCCTTTTCACTTCAGCTTTGCAAAAGAAGCAATTAAGAACAGAGAAGAAAAAGAAAGAAATCAGAAGTGCAGCTAAAGTTGAGAAGCAGAGGGCAAAAAAAGAAGAGATGCATAAGGCATAAGAGAAAAAAAAAAGAAATAAAAGTGTAAAGATAAATGGGAAGTCTTTCAAGTTTAAGGGAGTAAAAGCCTCTGAGAGCACAAAAAAAGTTATAAAAGTACCTGACAAGAAAACTACAAAAATAGATTCCTCCACCTCAAATATAATTATGAAAATATGCTCAAAAGTAGGTAAGGTTCATTACATGAGGTGTCCAGCCATAGGGAAGTGTTGTCCTGTCTTTGTAAAAAAGTTCCCCTCCTTTGAGAAAGGAAACTTCTTTCCTTTTCTTTGTTTCTTGTTTGCCCTTGATTATCAGCAGCAAATAAGATATGTATAATTGGGAAATATTGCATTAAGGAAGACCTAAATCCATCCTGATAATTTCTGTCCTGAATTCTTTTCCATGCTGGGCCATTCTTGAGTTTGTGCACTCTTAGACATTCATATACAAGTGAGCAAGGGTCTTCAGATCCATATAGCAAATGTCAAATTCTTCCTTGCTAAAGAAATGGAAATACAGTATTCTGCTTCTGAAAGAATAGGGCTGAGGGCTAAGTACCGTATTTTATTTCAGATACTGACGTTTTCCCAGGATGTCAGATGTCTCAAAGAGTCATCAGTTCTGACTGGTTACTGAAGAGACAGTTGTGAAGATATTCAAAGCCTTTCAATAGAAAGGCATTCCTTTCCTGTCATCAAGTGAGCTTTAGAAGCAATTTGGTCTAGATAGATACTTCTGTCCATTGACCTCCTGGGATAAGACGGGCCCTATTTCCTCTCAGAAATATGTTTGAAATGTGAATTCCTCATTGAAGAGAAGCATATACAGACTTACAATTGAAACAGTTCTTGAGAGTCTGAAAGGCCTTTTCAGAGACTTGAAGCATTGTAAAGAGAAATGCATTCTTAGTTAGGTCTATTAACAAGGCTTCCTCAAAGAAACCTGATGCAAAAATTTCCTGTGGAGAAGTCTCAGAAGAACTGCAAGCAGAATAGATTATTTCTACTCCAGGGATAAGGAAAGGCCTGATCTGTAAAGTATTTCAAGTGATGAAGAAGATCCTGATATTTGTGTCTGTTATTAGTTAAATTATTAATTAAACAGATAATTTAGAATCAAACCAACGTCCCCTGGCATACAAGTCTGTCTGCCGACAATGGCCCGGTTTCAAAGAACAGTACTCCTGTGGATGCCAGATGCCTGCTAAACCTGCTCATGGAAATGTATTGACCTAGGACAAAGACAAAAATATGTGGTTTTCTGTGAATCTATCACAGCCAGGCAAAGTTTCCTATACATCAGCATGGTGACTCAGCTCTAGCCTAAGAAGAAAGATGTATGCCATAGGTAGGAAAGTTGGAGCCATGATAAAGGGGCAAAAAAGCCATCTTACTGTGCTGACGTACCTGCTTTTCTCAGATTGCTCATTAACAGGACACCAATTTCATTCTGCTCCCTGATTCTGGAGCTCGCTTGCGCAGAATTAATCTCCACCCTGTGTAAATTTGTGCAGTTTATGATCAGATATCAGATTTTTTTTCTGGAAGTTGGGGTAAATCCTGCACCATTTCATTTAGGGATATGGATAGTGGGGTACTTTGAAACCCTGCTTGTGGTTTTGCTCTTATACACTTTGCTTTTTCTCAAAAGCCAACAATATTTCTTGATTTTCTGTATGTCTAGCAGCTTTCACCCTCTCATATTGTAGCCTCAAACCCATCCAGAGAACTAGTGTAAACTATACCTTGCTGTCAAGGGACACTTAGACAGTCGCAGAACAAGCCAAACTCTGGGAGAAGTGAGAAAATTAAGTCTGAAGGTGCTCTGAAATGGGAAGTGTTGAGCAGCTTGTGAGCCCCATGCAGGTGGTAAGAGATGTTTCACAGCACAACATGATATAAACATTGCCAGCCCATAAGAATTAATGCAAGGAAAACTGAAATTATAACAAAAGTCACTTTTCCTCCCCTACTGACTTGAACTTCCCTTAGATGGTGAAGCATAATCCTTCACAAACTCTCAGACTTCCACACAGCAGGAGTGTGCTTGTCACAGTTAGTTATCTGTCAAAATACAGGCTGAGCACAGGGAAAATGGAGAAAAGCTGAGCTGAGACATGTTATTTGAGAAGTGCCCTGCTTTCCACTTGTGTTTACATTGAGGTAGTTTACAGAGTTGTGCTACAGTTTCTGCCAAAGCAACAACAGATGAGTTTTGAACTTGCAATCTATATGGTCATCACTTTCTCATACCCTTAATTAGAAAGCCTCTTGCCAGAAAATTTTAAAGAACTCTAAAAACTTTTATCTGCTGCAATTGTACAATGCTTAAACCATGTACACTAATGAGGCTTGATGCCAGCACTAGCAGAGGCCCTGGTAAGCAATTAACTGTGAGGCAGAGAGGAAGACCCCTTATATGCAATAATTTATTCATAGTCCTATTAGGTCCATTGACACTTTACTGAAAGCTGTGAATTGATTTTCTTGAACCATACATAGGCTCTGTGTCCCAAATGCAAAGAAATATATATAACACGTGCATTTTCATGATTTCCCCAAATTGTGTTAACCCTTAGGGTCCTCAGGGCAACTGGAACTAAATTGCACACCAAGTTGAAGCCTTACTTGCTGCACTCTTTCTCACTTCAACATATTTCTGCCTCTCTTTGGAAAGTGATTTAGAAATGCAGAAATCACTTCAAGAATTTAAATTGCATATCAAAAAGCCCAACAATCCTCTTGCTTCCTTTACAAAATTAAACATTTAATAAATTTGTGTAAAAGAATATATTATATTTGAGTGCTTCCTATAATGTCAGATAATTGTACATGGCTGCAGTTAATTTGCCAGATTTGAATTGCACAAGACACATATGAAGTGGAAACTCCTGTTGAAATCAGTGGAAGTTTCATTTCAGAAAGACTTGCTGGGATTCAAAATCCCTCAAGAGATTGAGTCCAAAGGACTTGGTTTCAAAACCCTCTTCACTCTTCAGATCAAGTTCCACTTTTTCTGAGTGAGGTTGAGGCAGATAGCATTCAACACATAGCACTTGTGTGCCAAAAGATAGCTAATACCATGGAGAAAATAAGTAGCTAGAGAAAAAATAAGTAGCTAGAGTTATAGGCTAAGTAGAAAAAGAAATACTGGTGTTCTAACAGCATGATTCTGAATAAAGTGCTCTCAGCAGAGTATTGAAATGAAAATAATGAAAGCAAAAAAACCACCAAACAAAACCAAGCTAAGAAAGTTTTGTTCTGGGGAGAATTGTGGGTTGCTTTTTCTGTTTTATTTTTTGGGGGGGTGGGGGGGGTGGGGAGTGGTTTCCCAAATTATTCCCAAATATTAGATACCTCTCATTTTTTCCTCATCCATCACTCACTATTCCTGCAAACCAAACAAATTCTTTCTAATCCCTTGGTCCAGCACTCAGAAATTCAAAACTGTGATGTTTACTAGGCGCAGCTTCAGGTAGGCCTTAAATCACCTTTTAGTTTTCTCAGGGGTGAATGACCTTTCCAGGCTTTTCCAGGCTCCAGCATATCCCTAAGCAAGCCGAGAGCAGAGCAGCCCTTGGATCTGCTAACCTGAATATCCAAATTTGGTCTTTTTAAAGTCTCCACCTTTGTGTTTCAAGCCTATGGTGACTCATTAAGTAGTATACGATCTTGTGGAATATCAGACATGGCAGTGTTTTAAAAGTATCAACTGTACAACAGGAACTAACTAAAATACCTTACCCAGAATTGGATTTGGGTTTTGGAAGTCAACAGGCACTGGTATAAGAGCTTAGATATTGGCCAGATAAAGAGGTTATGAGGTCCTTGTCTTGCAAGAAAGGTGATGTTTACTGGTTACCAATAATGTGTCACAGAACCACTGAAGTTGGATAGGGCCTCATGAGGTCCTCCAGTCCCACACATCTGCTCAAGCAAAAGGGGTTAGGAACCTGCTGTACCAATAAAATACCCACAAGTCTGTGGGCCCTGATGGGATCCATCCCAAAATAACGAGGGAACTGACAAAAGAACTTGCAGTCCTGGTTAACAGGAGAAGTTCCAGCTGGCTGGAAATCAGAAAATGTAATGTTCATATACAAGAAGGGTGAGAAGGATGATCCAAGGAATAACAGGCTTGTCAGCCTAACCTTGATTCTGGGCAAGGTTATGGAAGAGATCATCCTGAGTGCCATCAGACTGCACACACAGGACAACCATGGGATCAAGCCCAGCCAACATGGATTTATGAAAGGAAGGCCCTTTTTTTCTTTGCCCCTCCTGCAGTATTTTTGTCAGTGCCCAGGTCAACCCTTTCAGATCAGGTAGAGTTTTTATACAGATTTTGAGGAAGCTGTAGTGGATCAGAAAGAGGCTGTGAAGAGAGGAAATTATCTGAGTTGCCCTGAAGGGTGTGATGATAACTTTCTCTGTGACCTTCTACAGTGCCAAATTCCTTGCACTCCAGAAACTTTTCACAGAAAAAAAAATTGAGAAGGAAAAGACACACTCTGAATTTTGCTGTCTTCGTTGGGCAGTAACTAACTAGTTTAGGAGCTTTCTTTCTCATCTCTGCAAAATACCAAAACACAGACTTTGAATTGCAGCCCATGCCATACAAGTTTCTTTTCATCCTTAAAGTAATCCATATTCAGCACATAACTCTGGAGAGAATTAAATCCTTCAGCACAGTTTTCAGGAATAGCTGTCCTAGCTTTCTGGCCAGAAGAACTTCAATTGACTCTTCCTAGTGGATTCATCCCAATATGATTTTATTATGCAACTACAAAAACATGCAAATATTCTGACAATGAACAAAAGTGGGCGTAGAATAAAATGCCTGGCCAGGCTTAGTTCTTGTAAAACCTATTCTCTAGAAAAAGGGAATAAGATTGGGGAAAAAAATGGGGGAAATTGGATGTCCATACAGAATTAAGCACTATGGCACAAATGAAAATATTAATTTAGGAAACATAGGGAATAAGCAGAACAGGTAGGAACATTGTAAGATGGGTAAGGATCTGGGTGAAGTGGAGGTAAAGGTCATGTTAGAAACTGGGGCTAGGGGATGTTTCTGATATGGTTCTTCAAGGAACACTCTTGTGAATAAGCATTAAGCATCTTGACAGAAAAAGCAAAGGATGTTGATAGATTTCCTGCTGATGCAAATACAAGATGCACTGTAAATTCAAGAAGGAGCAAGGCAAAGGGATCATTTTGAGATGTGAAGTCATTAAAGAAGTTGATAAAATCCTGTAGAAAACCGTAAGATCATGCAGTTATAGACTAGTAACAGTTCCTCATTTATACAGTGACTTTTTCAGTGAGAATTTTCAGAAATACACAATGTCTATTAACAAGCCATCAATCCAGGGAAGCTATAGAGCAAAATATAGTTCGCTGACTCAAGAAAGACATTTTAACAAAAAACAGGAATGTCTACACCATGTAAGAAAAACTGGTGTTCCCCTGACTTCAATGCTTTATGTTTCTTGTGACAAATCATGGAATCACAGAATGGTTTGGGTTGGAAGGGACCTCAATGACCATCTAATTCCAACCCTTATGCAGGAACACTTTCAGTAAAGCAGGTTGCTCAAAGCACCTTCCAACCTGCCCTTAAACACTTCCAAGGATGGGGCATGTTGAAGAAGTCATTGAAACAAGAGATTTTTGTCAATAAACTGTCTTCCCATCTAACAAAGATCATAGCTTTAGCATAGTTTTGGGTGATGAATCTAAATAAAAAATCTTATCTTTCTTATTCAAGAATACTATGCTGAGCAATAGCCGTTTGTCTTCAGGAAATTCCTTGTGCAGGTAACATCATAGAGAGATACTTATTCTATGGCATTCTATTAGTACAAGAACAAAATTGCTATTTACTGGGCCACTAATGCAAGTAACATTAGGAAAAAAAAATATTATCTCAGAGCAGAACACATACTCTGTTCTGATAGCATAATCCCTATATCAACAGGGATTTCTTCTTAGGACAAAACAAGAAAAAGTCCAGTTCTTAGGACAAATTACCTTGCAAATATAGAAACATAGAATTACTTCTCCAAATGAACTTCTAATTAAACTTTATAGTCCATACTGCTACACGAGATGAACACAGAGTATTTACTTACAAGCACCTACTACTACCCATTTCCCCCCTGATTTAGTATTTATTAAAATTCTAATTTCAGGCTATAAAGCAAAATAAAGCATTCGTATTTCCCTTTTTATTAGGAAAGTCTTCCAAATAAATCAAGGAAAGTCTTCCAAATAAATCACAAAGCAATGTTTATCAAGCAATTTTGATTCTGTAGAGCAATATTTGGACACCCTTAAATGCAATTATTGCTAAGCTGTGAAGCAGCAACTGGTTAGTACTAGACACACAGTAAAAAAAAGATCCTAGCCAGTTTATTAGAGTGCCTAAGAAAAATAATATTTATGAAGCTTATATCTCCACAGGGTGATAAGAGTCCCAGTTTTTAAGAAACCAAACAAAATTTTCTGCATTGCCCTTAATCTTAAGAGATATATTTTCACATGCACCTGTAGCCCAGAAAAAATTAATTAGTTGAATTGACATTCTAGGATACAGTTTTGTGGTTCTTAGCACTATAGACAATTTAAATCTGATGCAAACACATTAAATCTGATTTATCTATTGTCTTGAATTTTAATTACTTTCTTGCACACATGAAAATGACTGGCTCTTCAGGGACTATTTAAAATGGGATGCTCCATTTGAAATGTATGGCAGAATAATACATTTTTAAAGCTCGTTAGTATTTCCAGGTCTAGTCATAAATGGACCACACATTTAAATAACAGGTACATTTTTATAAAAATCAACGTCTGTCCCACAGACCAATATTAAAAGTGGGCAGTTAATAATGATTTTTTTTTAATGTCAGATTGTTTTTAGTACATTTTTCCTGTTCAGATACTGTCTGAAAACACCAACAGGACTATTACTGCTGTGCATTATACCAACACCAGATAACACATTCAGGAACAGGCATTTGATTAGTCATTAATGAGAACCAGCCCTTAACAGTCTTTATCTTTGAAGTCTAAAGATTCTGTGAAGTTTAAAAGAGGAGAGAGACTTCCCAAAATCATTAAATGTGAATGAATGTTTTTACCTTGCAATAGCCAAGCACTTAAGGCCATGTTAGGTGTTACTATGTGAGTGACATTAACAAGTCTAGAAGAAGCTCTTGATGTGTGTAATTAATGCTTCAAAATACTGAATCTGTGTCCAGATGTGGAGTCCACCTATGTGCTCTTGACAAATTATACTCTTAACATTTCAAGATTTTTTTAAATGGTTTTCAGCAGAAAAAAAAAAAATGCTATTTTTAAGTCCTAATTTCTTTATCTACCATATTCCACTGGGTTACATACATGAGTGAAAGTTTTCTACACATCATAGAACAGTGAAAATATAAAATGAGCTATACTTTCACCAATCTTTTTTGCTGTAAACTATCACTTTTCCCTATATATTAAACTGCATCTAGAAATAATTTTTCTTTTTTTATATATGCTATTACAGCTGTAGGTATTTTACCAACAGGGGTTGTTTTAAATTACAAAATTTGACACTTTAACCTTCTTGATGAATATTCCTTTCAAAATATCTTTTAATAGATGAAGAGAAATAAATTAAATTGCATTGAAATAAATAATGACCTTTAAGACAGAAATCATATCAGGCATCCTTTAGAACAGGTTCACATATTATCTGAAGATACTTTTCCATGTTATTGACACTGATATTTACTTTCTTCCTCCATCCATATTTAATTTTCGCAGAGTTTGAATATGTGTCTGAAGAAAAATGAAGGATCTAAATCCTTTCTGGGGCAGCTCATACTTTCAAAACTTTTTTTAAATGTGACACTTTAAGAAAATTTGTGGGAACCAAGAATTTACTGACCTCTGCCAAAATGAGTACTATAGAAAAGGGAAAAAAGGGGGAGGTGACAGAGACTCAGCCAAAAGTAATATTATTAAAGAATTCTTTTTAGACTTGACTGCCAATTCATCCTGTTGTGGAGACTACAGCCTCGTTCCACTCCGGCAGAGCGTCCTACCTAACCGCACATTGTTCTTTGGTCGTTATCCAAACCCTGCTGATGGATTCGGGAGCCTCTCCAGGGGCTGAGTGCACTTTGGATTGCAGCGTAAAAACACCAGCCAGACAGTGTTCAAGTCTTGCTGCATAAGGCATTACCTTTGGAAATTAATTTGTGACTGAAGTTCCAGGTGCTAATGAGCCATTCTGTTATACTTCAAGACAGTAAGAATATGGCTTGTCCTGTCATGTTTAACATTTGAAGTATTTGGTCATTTAATTTTATTTATGTGAAGAACTGAGGCTTAAAATAAAACCATTTCTGAAAAATGAGAATTGTTAGATACAAAATGGATTCAGCAAATATATCGCATTCTTTAAACAGGGAAAAGTGAGGGGAGGGAAATTCTGGTTCATGAAATACCCAAGTGATTTAGAAGAAAAAGTCCTAAAGTCCTATTTTTGGAATGGGACAAAGACAATAAGAGACAGTTTTCAAGCTATTGTTGATACTTACGAAAATAAAAACACTCAAACTTGCATTGGTGTGAAAAAACAGTCACTAAGTTAGCCCATGGTGAAAGTAGGACACAGTAGATAAGTATATAATTTAAGTCACACTAGACTGTACCTGAGGATAGGTGGAATTTCCAAAAGCATTTAGCACCACTTGATTATGCTCACTTATCAATAACAAAAACTTACTGTTTCTAGTAAAAATCAAGCTGTTCATCACTTCGATCTTCCAAAAAACTCATCATTAGATGCCAGAAATGCAACTGGTCTTGACACTTTGCCTTAAAATGCAGACCACACACGTGGAAAAAAAATCCTTTCCCATTGTTATTTAATGTAATTTTTCTGTGAATATGCTTCATGATGACCATGAAGAGCTATCTTTGATATATCTCCTAGCAGTAAACTGAAAATATATCTCTACATCAGTGATCTATTTACAAAGTAGGAAGGATAGAGTGAAATCTGATTGTGTTATTTGCAATTCTGTAATTGTTGCTTTATTGTTGAAATAAGGAACAGACAGCCCAGATTATTAAACATTTCTATTTGAGACATTCCTATGAACTTTAGAAAACCAGCCAGAACTAGGGCAAGCAAATGGTAAAATCTTAGGCAAGTTTTAATTACCTTAAAATCATTTGCAGCCACAGAGTTAAAGGAGAATCAGTGTTCTGTCTCTTGGGTTATTACAGAAAAACTTTCAGTTGTAGAAGCATCCTGACACAGTGCTGCCCTAGGAAATGCACAAAGGTCTTCTGTATAACCTTTTCTCTTTTTTTTTTCTGAGCGAGTTACTTGTCATATAGTAACTTCCTTTGACATCATGCAAAACACTGCCCTGGACCTGTTTTATGTAACAAAAATCCCCTTTCACATTCATGAAGCCTAACACATGTTTTCACAGTGGTTTGGGTAGCCCATGCCTCGAGGTTAGACAATCTCCCCATCACCCAAACAAGATTCCTATCCCAGAAACTTTCCAGGCTCACTGCTTTCCTCAGACAGGCTGTCTTTAATGGAGAGTGAAAGGGGGAGGTCACATCCTTTTCCAAGTGGGAAAAGGAAGCTTATATAGTATTTTTTATAGCAAAAAAGCCTCCCATCATCTAGCTTGTGCATTCTGCTTAGAACGTACAAATAAGTCCAGACCCCTTAACTTAGCTGATATAACCAAACTAGCGGTAGATAGATCAGTAGTTACTCCAAAGAAGCAGCAAAATATTCTGGAAGCATAAATATTGTTAAAATAGCACTCCATTTATTTGTCTTTATATTTGTCTTGTCTCAACATACTAGACTATGCTACTACAGGTTCTTGTAAACTTCATTCCTTCCACTTTTATTCAGTCATGAGATTTATCAGATATATGACTTTAAACAATTCTATCTGCCATTATTTCAAAGGTAGGTGAATGCAAACTATATATAAAATCATGTGTGTACTGATAGCTATACTTGTCTTATTTAGCAGCAGAAGAGATGGAGTGACTTGCATCTTGCACTGCAATGCTACCTTTTTGTTTGTTTGTTTTGTTTTTTGGTTTTTTTTGAGTAGGAATTCTACTTGTTCTCTAGAATAAATCTATATACAATTGTCTTAGGTTACAATGTAAGATGTAGCCAAATGTATTCTATCACTATCTTCATAAGCTGTTAAAAAAACAGTTTTAACAGCTTATGAAGACAGTGATAGAATACATTTGGGGCAGTGTTCTTTATCTCTTCCATGACTCATCCCTGATAAACTCTGGGGGATATCTTCTGCTAATGGGCCACCAAAGTCTAACTGCATGACTTAAAATTACACCATCCCATTGTGAGATGCTCCACCCAGGGGCAGGAACCAAACATTCCTACCTGGATATAATCTGAGGTTTGGAACACCACAAGCAGCCTTATCTATTGGATTCCCAGAGGACAAGAGCTGCATAACCACCACTGGACCTTCAGAGGAAGACCAACCACGTCTACAGGATCACTGCTTCAACAGAATCACATCTGTCACTTCAAGAGGACTGCAGCCACCATTTAATTAGACTGCTACCACCCCCCTGACTAACAGGGTGACAGGTTCTATCCCGACTCTGTCAGTGGTTTTGCATTAATGCATTTACTTTTATTTTCTTATTAAATTTTAGTTCTGACTCGCAGTCTCACAGTGGTTTGCTTTCAAACTAGTACAACTGAACTTTCAGGACAGCATTTTTAAATGCAGCTTGCACTAGTTCAATGCTAACCTGACTAGAGCTAAAACCAGCCAGTAGCATTGATTAAATCAGAACCAAACTAGACTACTTACAACCAACTTTGATAATTCCGGCTTCAGCATTAAGTATTTTATAACTGAATTGTCATGTAGCTACTAATTTTAACTTTTGAGTTCAGCAGAAATCAAGAACCATAGAAAGAGAGAGATTGCAAAAGAAATGGCAAACTATGTGAATCATGATTAAGAGAATAAGTGATTTCTCAAAGGAAGCCCCTAACAACACTGAAAATTCATTCTGACTTTCCTGGAATACCTTGCTGTGTTCCTTTCAGGAACAGTTTACTCCCACGTAAAGATTTTATTCATGGATATTCCTCAATTATGTTATGTATTTTAACTGAGGACTCACTTCACGTAAGAGAACTGCCAAGTACATTCCTAAAGGGGCAAATGAGCATAAATTCAGGCTTGGATGAAATGAAGGGCATAAGACAGACACCCTGACATTTTGCAAATCCAGATTAAGTATGATAATTTGATCAAAATAATTACCACATCAAACTTTTATCCCCAGTCAAGCCTGAACAGAACTGATGAAAAAGTTATTCAGGTAATCAGTGGGAAAAGAGGAAAAGGGAGGAAAGGATGGCTGACTGGAGAAGCCATCAGGAAAAACTAATCTTCCTTTGGCATAAATACAATTGATACCAGGAACTTGCCTGGCCAGAGCAAAGCAAAGCCTTTTTCCCCACACTGACTGTAAAATGCTACAGGAAGTTGACAAGGAAGAACTAGGCAAGAACTTATCCTTTCCTGCTCTTTCTGCAGTTGAAGTTTTTCTGCCCTATCATTCATCTGAAGCTGAATGTTTTATCTGGTGCAGGAAAACCATGGCCTCAGGTTTTTCTCAGGTGCTTCTCAGGGTCCTGTTGTGGTCCAAGGACCCATTCATCAGAGAGCTACCCCAAAACCTTTTCTTAGTTTTTCATAATTATAAAATCTCCAACTGCTACAACACTCATGCTAACAAGGTTCCATCTCTGCTTTCACCCCAGGAAACCCCCTGGGATCTTGGCAGTTTCTGAGGTTATGACCTCACCATCTTTATCTTAGAATCATGGAATTGTTCAGGTTCCGACCCCTGCCATGGGCAGGGACACCTTCCACTAGATCAGATTGCTCAGAACCCACTCCAACCTGGCCTTGAACACACCCAAGGATGGGATGACCACAATTTCTGTGGACAACCTGTTTCAGTACTTCAGCATCCTCACAGAGAAGAATTTCTTCCTAATGTTTAATATAAACCTGCCTTCTTTCAGCTTAAAGAATGTTCTACTTTGGGGTTCAACCCAAAGGTCAGGCATTATGGACCCTGCTGTGCATGTTACTGTTGGCCTGAGGTGAGGGACCTGTGAGTGTTTAGCCTGGAGAAAATGAGACACAGGGGGACCTCATCGCTCTCTATAACTACCCAAAAGGTGAGGGGCAGCCCCTTCTGCCAGTTAAGGAGTGACGGTCCAAGGAAATAAATGGTTCAATAAACAAGTCAAATGGGGCCAGTCATGACTTGTAATAGCCTAGCTTGCCAGCGATGGATATCATCTTTTCTATGATCCCCCTGGCTTCCTTCTATCTCAGAACATTCTGTGATTCTGTGACTACTTGCCCTTGAGAAAAGTGCCTCTCCAGCTCCCTTGTAGTCCTTCCTCAGGTGCTGAGCTGCCCTGTCCAGAGCCACTGAAAATACTAAATAATGCACATTACTCCTACTTGAACAACCAGAAATTCTTCAGAAAAATATTATCCCAAAGAAGAAGCTACAAATATGTTCACTGACCCCTGACATCTCCAACCCAGCTATTGATAAACAGAGGCTGGAAAATTGATCACAGTCTGTTCCTCAGGTACAAAAAATCCAGCAGTTAAGCTCCTAAGAAACCAGTGAGGGCAACTGCTAGAACAGGCCACATCTGGTAAGAGGAATTGTACCTGCACAGGAGGAGAATCACATGTGAGAGAAAACTGGCCTCTGGTGAAAACTATTTATAGGCAAGAGCCCAAAAAAAAGACTGGCTGTATATTAATGCCACGCTACTCCCTGCAGTTCATGAGTGCCTGACTTTCTCCTGAAGCTTTCTTCTTTGTTCTCACCTGACTTCTAAAAGAGCAAGGTGAGTCCTGAACAGGGGCGGACAACCAGCCTGACTTTACTCTTTAATGCACAAAGCAGGTGCTCCAGGGTGCTGCCTGTTCCAAATCCAGCATCTCATTTGTTATAAACTAACAAAAAACTCCCTTGGGCATGCTGGACCCAAACAATTCCTTAAAACACTAAATTAATCCAGACAGCTTAGTAGATAAAATAGTGTTTTTACTCAAGGTAAAGAGATGAAAATGGGTTGACATTTAGTCTCACGTGACCTTTATCAAGGACAGTACAGAGCATACAGGTTTTGCCTTGATAACTCATTGTAGCCAGAAGCCTTTGACTTTGATAAAGGTCACTCAGGTCCAAAATGTTGGATTATTTTCTGTTACCCTTATCTGAAAGGAAAAAGGCATTTTTCTTAGTATGGTTGTCCTAATTTTTAATATTAGTTTTAAAAAAATAATTAAATAAATAATTTTTTTGAAAGTAATTTAGTGCCTGGAGGAATATTTTATTCCTTTATCCAGCACATTCTTTTCTAATGTGCCTTATATTTCTGCAAAGCTCTCTTCTCTGATCAAATATTACTGGCCTCTGATTGGGGTGGATCATGTGGACTGAGCTCCACTGATACGAGTGAACAGAAACAAACAGCGAGGCAGAGCACAGACACCATGGTTCTTTTTGTTTGTTTGCTTTTTAAATAACTCACTTAACTAAATGGAAACAGGCAGCATTTATGTGCATAGTCATCATGTAGTTAAGATAATTGGGCCCAGCTGTAACACTCGTTTTCTGCTGGAAGAACATAAAGTTGCATGAAGCTAGCGTGGCAGGACAGACATAAGGAAGATGCTGAAGCATGTACTTGAAGCCTCAATAATTTTCAGTGCTGTTCTTCAAAGAGTTTCTCATCATTCTGCCTGTGAAAGCTATATTTTCAAGCTTATGTTCAGATTTGCATTTTCAACATGTAAACTACACACACTCTAACAACTATTTCTAATTGCTCCCCCTTCAGTGTTTGCCCAGACAGGCCACCTTGAACCAATTACATGGGCAAAGAGTTTACTTTATTGTCTACGGAAGAAAATCCTGTCTGAAAATCATTTCTTTCTAGAAAGAAATGCCTAGAATTGTGCATTCTTCCCTTCAAAACTCGTCTCCAGAGCAACTTACAAAGAGTTTTGTTTACACAAGTTGCTGTGCCATAGGGAAAATATTGATTGGGAGACAGGACTGCATCCAGTGCCTGTTGTGACTGATGAAAGGCAAGTAAATGAATTCAGACTTCCTCTCCTATCCTGATCCTGGCCTTAGAGCAAACTGTGGCAAAAAGGAGAGATAACAATGTAAAGTGGTCAGTTTCCCCTTGTAATAGGGGCTAAAGGATGGAGGAAGAGAGGCAAGTGGGTTGTGACTATACATGGGATGTCATGGATGAGACAGCACAACCAAGAAAAAAATCCTGTTATTGGTAGAGGAGAAAGAAAGTAGGAAACAGGATACAGCCTGCATCTCTACTGCAGCCTATTGCTAACTTCTTGGGTCATTTGTAGAATCCACAGGTCAGCTCTTGATGTAGCCCACAGTGACTTACTTTAGAAGCTCTGCAGAAGTTTTATATATGGTATTAAAGGATTCTTCCACCTATTAAACAATATATATATGAAAACAAACCTTTATTTATGTCTACTTATAGGGGTTGTTTTCTTTACTGACATCCTTTGATACCATCCTTTCAAATAGAAATATTCCTACTGCTGCTGTGGTCTGTATTCAGCTGTGGTGGGTGCACTGAGCCACTACTGGAGCCAGAGAACCAGTCTGAAGGTAGCTCAGCAGGTGTACCACCATTGAAAAAAAGAAAGTCATTTGGCCTTCAAATTTTTTAGGCTGAAGTACATCCTTGGACAAAAATCAGAAAAATCTGCAGGACACTTCCTACCAAAAGCATCTGGATATAAGTTCAAATTACTTCCAGATCATAGATCTCTTTTTGTTGAGAGATTCTGCACAATTCTGGGTCAGACCCACCCTGCCCACCCCATTCCATATCCCACACCTCCCCTCCCCCAGTTGTAATGAAAGGGTAATCTGCTACATCCTCGTTATTAGGAATCTCATATCCATTTAATGGTTACTTTATATAACTTTAGATAAAATAGCTTGGAGACTAACTTGTTAGGAGTTGCTTGGAAGCTAGTTTCAACTCTACTAACATAATTTCTGTGATTTCCAGGAGAAAAGCTATCTTTGTGAAGAGAGGAATCTAATATAGGTGTTTCTGTTTGTGGACAAGATTCAGTTAAATCTGAAGTTAAGGTGCCTTCAGCCATCTGGCATCCTACTCATGGGAGCTCACTCTGTGTTTCTGTGAAACATAAACTTTCAAATTTCCACTTATAAAATTGTGGTCAGCTCCAGAAATAGCATGTTTAAGAAGAATGCTTTTAACTCTGGTTGTTTTGCTTCATTGAAAGAGCCTCATATGACTGCACTTACATTAATTATATGAAGGTTGTATTTTTGACCAGAAAAATGTATATTGTGTTATATATGTTTAGAAGAAATACTTTTAATGGAATTATTATTATTGTTATGCCAAAAAATATTTGGACTAATTCACCTTTGCAGGCACTTCTCTCTACATCTTCCAAAGAGACTTTTGACATTCTGGTCTTTAATATTGTCAGAGACTGAAATAGTTCTTAGATTCTATGATTTTGTGGGAACCTTCACCACCAAGAAGACCAGCTGGAGAGGATTAAAGGAGCATCATTGGGATTCACAGAGTTGTGATATTTTCCTTATTCTGTCCCTGTTACTCTCTTTCTGTCCCCACCACCTATTTCCCGTTTCTTTCTTTCTCTCTCTCTCTCTTCCATATTTACTATTAAAGAAACCCCATACTATTGTCACTGGCATTTGGTCTCATTTGCACCTTAATTTGGGCTGAGGCACTTCTAAGAACCTTAGTAATGGGATCTTGACATATATCTAGAGTTAAATTTGAGCTCTACATAGTCTTGTCATTCCCGATCCTACTGACTCTTACATCCTTTAAATGGCTTCATTTTACTTCTCTGGGATTGTTCAAGAAAAGATAAATTCGTTTCAGAAAACTTCTTAGAAGATTTTAACAGAACTATATGTTTATAAAATCCTATCTGTAGCAGGCATGGCATTAGAGGGGAAACAAAAGTACTCAGGAAAGCTGAGAAAGTAACAGAAGATCCTACATGGATGCTCATTATGGAACACACAGCTCAGTCTTACTCCCACAACAGCAAGGGCAGAAGTTCTTGCCATTTACTCTATAGAATTGTTATTACTATTACTATTATTACTGTCCCAGGGGAGCAGCAAAAATAGCATCCCATTTTGCATCTGGCTTCCAGCTTCATATTAGCAGAAATGTAGGACACATGGGAAGCAAAACAGGCCACACAAAAGGGGAACTGGTCAATTGGATTTTACAGCTTTGATGCACAGATTCTCAGTTTTCCTCAGCCTTGAGCAATGGTAGCCCTCAAAAAAAAAAAAGGTGCAGCTAAGTGAGCCCACGCTACCCAGCTTGAGTGGCTAACAGAAGAGTTACAGGGCTACTGGGGCCCTCATCACGGACTTACCAGTTAGGGCATCAAGTGCATGACATGTGGCTGGTTGGTGACTGTCCCTTTAGCAGTAACTATCAAATGATCTCTCAGCTTTGCTCAGAGCAATAACTGGACTTAAATGAGCCTTCACCAGTACAAGTCCAAGGTAAGATAATAAGCTCTAAGTCACTGACATGCTGACAACACGAGCGGAGCACATCCAGCACACACATAAAGCATGCATCAAGTTGAAGAGCACATTCTGATTTTTTTCTCATAAAAAACACCCACTTCCATGCCCAGCTCTTTCCACAGATCCAGAACTCAGAAGAGTCCCTGAACTGGCACAAACTAATTAAGAAGAAAGGGAAAGATTATATTTATGTGTAAACAATAATCTAGCAAAGAAACGCTATCAATAACGTAGTAGTAAAATACTTGAAAGGAAATGGATTTTTGATGAAGTCAGTTTTTGAACGTCTTTCTTCAGATAAGAGAATAATACTTTTAAATTGCTATTCATGCTGACCGCTGCCACTTGTTAACATTTTGCCCTGGGGAAACAACACAGCTTAGCAGTACAAGGGCTCTATAATAAGCATCTTTATCTCCTTGGGATTCTTATTATTTTTTTTTCCTCAGTACTGTAAACCACATACCACTTGGGCTGACTCACACAGACCTCGGGAGGAGGACACAGAAGAGAGGACTGTTTTCTCATGAGAAGTTCGACATGGCGAAATTCCTCTTCCATTTCAGCAGCTCCAAAGCCGATTTGCACCCAGCTTGACCTGGCAGATATAACTCTTCTTCTTTCACTCCTAATTTGTTTGCAGTTGGCTCAGGTTCATATCTGTTTGGAGCGCTCCAATGGCTTTCCTGGTTGGAGCTATAAAAAAGCCTGAGCCTACTCAAATATCAGCACAAGGGCAATATCACAGGCACTCCTTGAAAGCTGCAGAAAGAATGGGGTAGATGAGCTGGCAGACAGCATTCCTGTCGTGCCAGCTTGAAGGATGTAACCCACAACCCATCACCATATGTTTGGCTCCAAACTGGGGAGCAGTGAGGCCAGAAGGATGCAGAGAATTCAGGTGATTTTGTTTCCCCTCAAAGACAGGGAGCTTTGAAGCTTGCAAGCAGCACCTATCTTCTCTGCCATTCCTTTCCAAAGCTTTACTTCTGAGAACTAGCAACAGGAGTCTTCCTCTTAAAGACTCTTAAAGATTTGGTTTCCAAAAGGGCCTTTGTTCTATGGTGGGTTTGGATATATTGCCACTCTGAATTTGCTCCCATTTGTTTTAATACATGAAGGCTTTTAGCCTGCTCAGTTAATGAAAATTAGAGAGAAGGCACTTCCAAACTGTATGTATGTCCCATGGATTTACAGCACGTAATGGAGTACACTTCAGAGACCCTTCATTTCAGGACTGGAACAGGTTTGCCAGAGAAGCCGTGGATGTCCCATCCACAGAAGTGTTCAAGGCCAGGCTGGATGGGGCTTTGAGCAGCCTGGTCTAAGTGGAAGGTCTCCCTACCCATGGCAGGGTGGTGGAACTAGACAATCATTAATGTCCTTTCCAATGCAAACTGTTCTCTCATTCTCTGACCCTGTGACCTAGCTTAGACCTAGCTTAGACCCAGCAAAATTCTGCAGTTCAACAAAGTGATCAGTATGAAAAAAAGGTAGAATCAGAGAGCTACAATTGCAATCACCAGGTTCAACATTTTCACTCAGACTCAACTGGTTTGAGTACTCAGCAGTGATGCAGGCACACCTCAAGTGCTTTGTCCAGTTCTGGGAGCCTCAATTCAGGAAGGACATTGAGATGCTGAAGAATGACAACAACGCTCATAAAGGGTTTGGAGGGTTAATCCTATGAGGAATGGCTGAGGGAGTTGGGCTTGTTTAGGCTGGAGAAGAGGACGCTCAAGGGAGACCTTATTGCTCTATAGAACTCCCTGAAAGGAGGTTGTATCCAGGCAGGGGTACCAGGCAACAAGCCACAGGATGAGAGGAAATGGCCTCAAGTGGTGCCAGGGAGGTTCAGGTTGGACATCAAGAGGAATTTCTTCACAGAAAGGGTGATTAAACATGGAAATGAGCTGCCCAGGGAGGTGGTGGAGTCACCATCCCTGGAGGTGTTTAAGACCCAGTGCCATGGTCTAGATGACATGGTGGAGTTTGGTCAAAGGTTGGAATGGATGATCTTGGGTCTCTTTTTCAACCACCGGATCCTTTGAGTTTGTGATTCTGCGTTAAGGGGGATGTCTTCACACCTCAAGTTCACCCCATTTCAGGTGTTGGAGACAGTCAAGGGAGCCTCCAACAACAAAGAAGCTTAAGCTACATAAATTGAAGATCTTGCTAGGTTGCCAATTTTATGCCCGTACCACAAGAGCCATTCTATTATATAAACAAAAAAAAAATTGATCTGCCACCACTACAAATTCTAGTTCAGATTTTTTTCTTTGGTTCTACATTATTTTGCATGCCATCTCTTCTTCCACATTGGGTGGACATAGGCCTAAATGGGCAGGAAAAGAAAATCTTACATGTGCAGAGGAAGGATAAGAAAAGAGAACATCAATTACAGGTTACCAGGTTCCACCTTCTACTGTGAAGGCAGGTGGGATTTGTAGACAGCCTGAGCTTGGGCTGCCTTGGAACAACATCAGTGCCCTCAAATGAGCCACTGACACCCTGAACACCAGTGTTCAGAGCCAGGCCAGGTCACGATCCCAGGGAGGAATGCTAACCTCAATTAGAGGCGTACAAGAGATGTTAATTGTAAGCCAATATTCACCTCCTGCTCTTTTTGTGAGGCTGTAGTTCCATGTGCCACCACGCCACAGGGTGGCACAGGCTGTCACCACCCCAATATGCTGACAAGCAGTGCTTTAGAAAAGCACTGCCACGGCACTGCTGGTTGCTACAATCATGTATGTATTTTTGTTACTAACATCTGACCTTAGAGGATTTATTAATGAAAAACACTGCAGCTTGCAGAGGAAAACAATTTTAGCCTGAAGCAGACTGTCACTGGGGTCAGCGAGTAAAGCAACATGAAGTTAGTTAAAGGTGACCTAGAAAGGAAGAGAAAAAAACATGGGATTTGTTTCTTCATGGCAAACAAGGACTTCATGCAAGGCTTTTCTTTTATTTTTTAATGTGTGTTTTTCTTGTGCAATTGCTCAAAGTAGACATCTAGGTATAAGATGAGGGTGGCCAGAATATTTTCTACATAAACATGTTCACCTAAACAGTTTTAAGCAATTTATATAATTTGTCTAACAGGTGTCTGGACCTCAGAGTTGACAGCTTGCTGTTCTATTTTTGTTTTGTGATGACTAAGAGTAAGTTCCAGTTCGAAAGTTGTTACACAAAGTTATTAAGGTTATAGTAAGGTTTAATAAATGTCAGTGGCAAGAGGACACGTTCTTTTTACAAAAAAAAAAAAAAATTATGGGAATACTTTAATAAGGGATATGATTGCTTGAAGGGGGGTTCACAGTAAATGTAAAATATTTGAGTTGTCTGTGTGTCTGTAACTTTGCTCTGTGCATTTTTCTTGAATGAGGACCAGCCTTTCTGCCACACATCACCTTCAGTGGAACTGAGGAATGATACCAGGCTGTAACAAAATTCTGTCCATCAGGAAGTCATTTAGGCCCCAACAGGTTGTTACCTTAAACCACCATTTATTTCTCCTTCAGTAAAAAGACAAAACTCTACAGGCTGAAAACCAGGAAGGGACAGACTTAGTCACATCAAAGAATGAGAAGGGAGATGAACAAACCTTTTTCTAACTTGGTTTTACGACTGTCCAAGCAGCAAATAAACCCAAAATCTAAGCTTTTTGAAAGCAGTACAAAAACTGTAATCCCTTTTCTCTTGCTAATACTAAGGGAAAGACCAAGAGTCAAAATATTCCCAAAGTAAAATCAACTATTCCAGAACCATGTGTGTAAATAAAAGCAAAAAAAAGGAAGCTGCAAAAGTCATCTTAAAAGTAAGACAAAGACCTCTGACAAACCACTGCTAAAATATGGAAAAAATAAATAAATCTTGAGTGTGCCACATTCTGTGATCTTGAAGACTAAAATAACATTTGGAGAGCCATGAATCAATATGAAGTATTTCAAAACTGTTGGCTCTCTCCCAGACACATCCCTAAAGAGACATACTGTGGGAACATTCTTTGCACAAAGTATTGTAGCTGCATTATAGTTGATAGCTTCCCATGAATTTATAGTTCCAGGATTACTGTAAATAAAGTATGTTAAACAAATTTAAAAGAAAAAAAAGTCTTTCAAGAACAAAAAGACTTTCTACTGAAAGAATACTCAAAACCAGCTGCCCTTGCTTTTTTGATCTTTAAAAGGCCAGCTGTTCAGAAGTGCACAATGACAACTCCAACTTAGATGTACCACTGCCACTGCCAGCATCACATGCATCAACTTATGCCTAACCATGTAATTTACTGGGTCGGGGTAAGTACCATTTAAGAGAAAGACTCCATGAGCAGCAAAATGGGCTAACACAAGGTGCTGTGTTTTATGAGACATGAAACATTTTTTTTGTTTTAGAAAGCTTCTCTCCTCCCTTTTTCTTCCAGCACAGAGCTCCCATCTCCCACCCTACCCCTACTTCTAAGCCTGATTTTAGTTATTTCTCTCTAATCTTCCCCACACCCACTAACTGCCCATAAGCAGCACCAAAATCCACTGCAGTGAACGTTTGGGAGGAATTTGCCCATGCTGAGTCTTTAAAAGCAGACAAAATTAGTAAGTATGGAGTCAGAGATCAGAAAAAAGAAAAAAAGCTGTGTGACTAAACTTCATTCACAAAAAAAAAAGAGTCTAAAATGATTCAGAATATGTTCTCAGCCTCGCAAGGCAAAACACATATTTCTTCTGCTCCTGTCCATCATTTCATGAGCATGGCTGCCACTTTGGCTTACACTCAGTAACACCTTGCTCCCCAGGTAGTCCTATTGAAAACTGCAAGACAAGGCAGGGAGTAGCATTCTCAGGATTAAAAGCAACAGAGAGGCTGCCCCTTCGTCAATCACCTATAATCTGTTCTTTCATTAAAAATAGCTGATATTTGTGCTGACAGTTTCCAGCCCCGGCGCAGCAACCTGTTCAGTCTGCAAAGGGATTTAGTGCTCCAAGTGCTGCAATAAATCTTGTAACTGCCCAATTATGACTGGATGGCCACACCTCTCTGGCATCCTAGGGACCATGTCACTGGAGATAAGCTGTTTATGTTAACTCAGGATGTATAGCATACCTCTATGAAGCTGGATGAGTGCCCTTTAGCAGGATGTTCTGTACATTAAAGTCATGCCGCCAAGAGCCCTGAAGGTTTTGAAAGAGAAGAAAAGGCTTTTCAGAGAGCTTAATCCAATTAAAGCACATTAATGAAGGTTAGGATCATCTGTCACATTATCCAGACACATCCTTTCATGCATCATCGTCTAATCGCAAAGTCTTATTTTCTTTTATGGCTTTTCATTTTCATCAAGAAAATGTGATGGGAAATGCAACACTTAAAATACAGGTGGCTTAGATTTCTTCATCTTTCCTTATTTTTCCCTCCTCCTTTCCACTCCCCACCCCCCCAAAAGAAATATGATGTCTTTTTTAAAATAGTGGCTCGTTTCATCAGGTAACAAAAACTGGCATATGTCCAGTACAACCCCAAATAACATCTCCAAAGCTTTTTTTGAGGGATTGTAAAACCATACTGCAGATGAGTAGAGGAAGAAAAAAGCAGGAAGATTGAAACACCACATGCAAAATGAATAAAGGATTTCAGATGGTGTGGCTGCTGGAGTGGCATCAGGCTAGATTTCTCTAACAGCTTTGAGAGCATCCTCGTACCATCATCACATTAAATGCAGTTGTCAGAGAGAGGTCTCTCATCCTTGATCAAAAAATAGGGAAAGGTAGATTCTCATTTCCATATAACCCTCCTATGCAACTTCAGCAGGGCAGGAGAAGATAGTTTATGTAGGCAAGTGAGCATCTCTCTGTGAAACTACAAATTCCTTCTGAATTTTCCTGGGACCAGCTGGAGAGCACAAACCTTCCCACTTTAAAAGGGCTAACACTGGAACCAGGAGCAGTCTAATTTCTAAAGCTTGGGCAACAGGTAAATTCATTAAAGATGGATGTGACGAGAATCCTACTGGAGAAGAATTTATTGGGGAAATCCAGGAATGCCTTGAAAATAAACCTTTATCTCACCATTATTATGTGACATGAGTATGACAGCTTCTAACCATATCAGCCCCTGAGTTGGTTAATGCTCTCTCCCCACAGAAGGCTAATGATTTCATACCACAGCTGTTGATAGTGCACCATTGCACTCTTTATCCATGTCAGTGCAAATACCACTTGCCCATGTCACCTGGCAACAAAGGTTGCTTGGATTAACTCTGCTCAGAAGACGTACAAGAAGGCCCAAGCTGTCACCCTCAGGAATAGTCCCACTTGCTCATACCCACTTCTCAGCCAATTAAAGAAAGAAACTAGAAAGAAATTATTGTGAGTATTACATTGCTGCCCCTCAACCTTCAGTCTTTATGTCTTCTTGAAACTGGTGCTGCAGAGAGACTGAGGCAGGAAACATAGATGTATTTTTTGCTTTCCCTTCCAGCCAACAGGATGAAATATTTTAGTTGCCCAACAAATCCCAAAATGCTGCACAACACGTAGTGCCCACCAGTGGCTTGGTCCAACTGCTGATGTTCAGCTCTGAGCACATATGCTGAAATTTGTGCCACCTGTGCTCTGATATTTGCTGGATATGAAAGGAAGAGGCAAGTGCTAGACCTGCTGGACCTGTTCAACAGAATTAGTGAGAGACTGAAAGGATTAATGGAATATGCAGGAAAGAAACTGCTTATTAACATACAAGGAGCATCCAGAGCCTACAAGGAATGCTTGGGTTTTAACAGATACCTTCTTTGGAGTTTATTTTTGTTGTGTACTTCAAGCAAATAAAGCAATGCAGGAGGCATGACCAGTGTGGCTTATTTCTCACTTTAATTTAAAGTGTTACTGAGGAGAAGGCCCTGCTGAGGACTACACGCCTTTCTGAAAGTTCAGCCTAGACTTTAACACGTCTCATGGTCCACTACCTCGTAGGACTGAAATGAATGTTATTTCAAATCCAAGTTAAGCCAACCTCTCCCAGCCTTCCTCTGTGGAAAGGAGGGGGACAGACACCCAATTTTGGAACTTAAAACATGTGTGAGGACTTATGACTGAAGATATCTACAGGACTGGTTGATGCAACACCAAAATGCAATGAAAAGGCGTAATCTATACTGTGCTATTTTTATTTTCTTCCTATTTCTCATGAGTCAAGAAAGTGCAAGTTCTACTGCTACCACCATTCCCCATGTATTCATGCTTAGGACACTGCAGACATCATTTTGATTAAACTCCTATCCATGAACCTGCTGGGGATAGACATCTCCTGGTAAGCAGACACAACCACTGAAGGTCATTCAGCATCAGGGTCGCTATCTGCACCTTCACCCACTTTCCCTGAGACTGCCTTGTTCTGCAGCCTTTAGCCAATGTCAGAGAACAAAACCACAGTGAACTTACCCCCAAAATCTTTGGGGATGGATGCTTCACTGGCTTAGGTCAGTCTGATCTAATTTTAACACTTAATACAGAGCACATATAGCAGACACCTGGGAAGCTAAGACAACTTGCTGTATACGTACTCCTGGCTGGCTATAGGTTGACAGTTGAGATCAGTGGCAAGAACAGAGGAAAATCCCACAGTCACTTCATTATTAACAGTTACCTATTCTGCAGCAATACGTGTCCTTTCCTGATGCCTTCAGTGCTATGTTAATTTCCTGGTGCGTAAGGTTTCTTTAGCATTCACGTAAAAAATGCAGATTTGGCACAAATGTTACTCTCTGAACATGTAGAGAACTTAAACTCTGGAAAAGCTGGCACCCCATTAGAGCCCCTTTCTGGTTTTATCCTGCTTCTGGTCATCACTGGTCACATTTATCACTGTACAAATGTAATTGTTAAATTGTAATTTTATGGAAGAAAAAGGTTCTCCTTGTGACAGGCTTGTGACAGAAATCTGTGTACCATGGTTTATATGAGTAGTAGCAGCCCTAACAAAGAGCATGTGACCTGATTTCCCAGATGTCTGTAAATGTACTTGGCGTTGAATTTTAAATCTGACTGAATTCAAAGCTCCTCATATAAAACACAAGTCAAGTTAACTTTTATCTCTATTTTTTCCCTTTCTGTCTCTCAGCAGCTGTTCTTCTTTTATTATTTCATGTGCTATATTCAATATGCAAAGTTTCCTTGTTTGTTAGAGTGCATTACACTTTCTAATGCATCTGTCATGCTGAAAAACAGGAAAGTAGCATAAAGCCTCTCTTGTGAGTTTTTCCCCCCCACTTAAGGGAACGCTTAGGTAGAAGAAGAAAAAAAAAAAAACAAAAGGAAAGAAATTTGCCTGTGAGCATCTAGGGAGCCTAAGAAAAACATTTTTCAGCTGTATGAAAGTTTAAAAATTAAAATACCAGTGAATTTAATGCTTAGAAATTACAGTGAGTGGTCTTGGGAATTTTCCTTAAAAGGGTGATTTGGGAGCTAAGACACAGACAGGAGACCTGGATTCTGTTCTGCGTCTATCAACATCTCACTGGTTAACCTCTCAGATTATGCCAGCCCTGGAGATAATTAGAAAAATAATTCACATTCTCATCTGAACCAATGCAGGGACCTATGGGAGTGGGGGTTTTAGATACAATAGCTAGACCTGTTTTACCCTTCCCTATGTTAATTCTGCCAAAACTGAGCCAACACACAGTTCAGTCCTGCCTCAGAAGCCTTTCTTCACTAAAGCTTCCTGGATTATAACACACCGGAGCTTTGCTGTTTCTTTAGAACAGAAAGATCACAAGAGTTGGATCTGGGTACTTCTTCACAGCAGTCAGGATTATGAGACAGTAGGAGAAACCCAGCCTGGGTTGTGCAAAATTAATTCAGGCTCATTCACTCTCCCAAAATCCCAGCAGCTGAAGATCACTCCTGTGGAATTCCAGATGGATACTGCACCCCCTCTTATGGAACCTGTCCGTATCTCCACACATCCCATACAGCTTTCAAAACTGTGCACACTGTAGGGCATTCTTATTAATAAATCAAAATCAAACAACAGAATTATTGGGCATTTAAATAAACATTAGGAATATCACTAGTTACTGGGGCACGTATGAGCTATGCCCCTATGAGTATGTTTATAAGAGGTAGATATAAAGGGACGGTGCACTTTATACTTTCATGCAGTTTTTAAAAGGTAGGCTCAATCTAATCAACAGAGCTAAATGTATGAGTTTTGGAAATGGCTGCAGCTCATTTCCAAAAGCGTGTGGTCACAAAAACATTCACATCCCTAACCAGTTTTCTAGTGGGTTTTGCTGGTGGTTTCTAATTTCAACAAAGTTTCATGGGGGCAAAGTTCCTTACAGCTCTGCCTGGCACCCAAGTCAGAGGCTGGAGTGTGTCTCCAGCAACTGGCCAGGCAGCGTGCCTCAAAGTGCAGCCCATATTCTTTCAGGATGAATTTTCATAGACATGCTCTTCATTTTGGAGAAGAGCAATGTGAGACCTAAGGCTATCCTCCATGAAACAGAATAATCTTGTTCTATCTGCCACTTCTTTAAGCCCAAATGTCCCCCCGTGTTCCATATTAAGCAGGATTTTTGGTCATCAACAACTGAAACGGAGCCATCAGGCAACCTTACATCACAGATGTTGTCTGACTTCATTCAGAGCTCAGTGTTGAACTCCAGGTATGTAGTTACAGTAAGCTGTGACTCTGGCCAGCCTCTGCAGCCTGGCCTGGGCCAGCAAATATTAACCCCTTTCTAACTGGGTCACTGTGGGCTGTGCTGCAACTCATTCACACAGCTGCCTTGTTTTGAAAGCTCAGAGCATTCTTGTCTCTAGACCCAGCCACGGCACATTCCCAGCAGGACCTGCTGGAAACGGTCTGTTCTTGGGCCGAAAGTCCGACACAAAATGTAAACACATTGCAACATTTTGGGGAGAAAAAAGATGAACTTGGTACTCAACCTATAGCACGCCTGTGTTTTGTTTCCAGGCTATTTGTTCTTTCTGAATGCTATCTTAATATTTTGCAAATACTATTTCTCTCCCAATCTATCTGCATGCTAACATTTTCAAGCAATCTGAAAACACAGTTTGAAATGGTATTTAAGTGCCTAAAATCCTTTAAAACTTCTAATTGCCTTTAAAATATAGGTCTGATTGACTCAGAACTAGATCTGCAATCAGAAATTATGAGCTAAACATGTTTCTCATTTTAACTCTACAGCCACATAGCCAACATTACATTTACATAGTGCTCAGAGATTGAAGTTAAGATTGGGTTTCAGAGAGGAAACTAAGCTAGAAAATACCCATTTAAAAATACCTTCAAAATTATGATGAAAAGGTTAAGGAATAAAAAGAGGCTGAAAAAGGAATTAATTAAACTTCACTGCTCAACAGCACAAAGGATCTTGATGTGCACTGGAGAGAAAGTGCATATTCAGTTGGTAGGAAAATCAGATCCTTCAGATTACTCTTTCCCTTCAAGTACATTGGATCTATTTAGTGTCCTGTCCTTAATCCACCAAATATTTAATTATTCATATGAAAGGGTAACCATTTCAACAGGAGTGGTTTAGCTAATGGCCAAGCTAATGGGCACAAGTGGCCTGATACCTGAGTCACTCCAGACAAGGTAGTAGCTCAACGCCCTGCTCCTCTCCCTTCAGGTGACTTTCCTGCTCAGACATTATTAATAGGTCTGCACACCTTCCCAACCAGGTCTGCCTTGACACACTGCCGAGGGAGAACAAAATTACCTGAACCAGGCCACAGCCATCTGCCCAGTCAGTCTAAAGTGAGACTTAAGTGATTTAGCGCACTGCAATCATAAGCATTCGCTTAGTCCCACAGGCGCTTCTGCCTCCTGATCCACCAGATGGACAAAGGTGAGACTGAAACATCTTGGAAAACACCTCACTCTACAGCAGCCCTGATGTGACCGCAGGGCACAACGTTGTGACCCCAAGGTTTTCCTTTTTGTTTCTAACTGTGTAAGGGAAAACCCCCTAGACTTCACTCCCTGGGACAGATCGGCGCCAAGAGCAGCCAAAAACATGGAGGTGAATGTCCATACCTGATATCCATACTTCCTTACATTTCTGAGGCTCTGTAGGCTCCTGAAAAGCTGCTGTCAGTCCTGCACAAACATTCCGTTTGCAGCTGAATTCCAGCAGTTCAGAGATCATAATGGAATCAGTGAAAATAATAGATCAGAGTAAAAAAAGTGATGCCTCATCCACAATTTCAAAGGTTCTTCCATATCTATTAGTTCTTTTGTGGCAAGCAGTTTATCTCTGTTAATGTCCCAAACATATCATCTCTATGCCTGAGAAGACTGGTAAGTACTAAATAAAATGCAAGACCAAAGCAATAGAAAGAGTAGAAATAAATCATGTATTTCTGTATGCCTGTAGGAGTACAGAAATTCAGAGTTTGGTGTGAGGAATGGGAAGAAAGGCTGAAGGAGGAGAGAAGCAGGAGAACACTTTTAGAGGTAGGAAGGGCTAAAATCTTATTTCAGGCATCTGTCTAGGAAGTGATCAGCAGATGGAAAGCTCACAACATCTGGCATTTAAAGAGAAAGTCAATATTTAACAGGATTTCCTCTGTCTTTCAAAACATTGATTTTTGAAAATGAATAGCTTTTAAAAAGCACATGCATACATACCAAAAAAAAAAACAAAACAAACCCTCAAAAGCAAGCTAGCCACAGTGCTGGGTCTTAGCACATCATGCAGATGTCTCAAATGTGGTTACCATCTGCCCCAAGGGTGAATTTAAACCTGACATACTAGAAATTAAGGAACCGTTGTCCTCAGTTGATCAGGTCATATTCATGATTCAACCTAACCTTAAAGTCCATCTTCAGTTCTCAGGGTCAAAATATGTGTTATGTATAGCTGAAAGGTGCACTGGCCACAAACACATCCTGCCTCCTGCCCCAACACAAGGAGCAGGGCAGGAATGGGGTTCACACTGCTGCTTCTCCACAGCACTGTGTTTCCTGCCTTTCCCCTGTGAGACAGTAGCAGAACAGGACTGCAAAGAGCTATTTTGCAATAAAAAATGTGTGTGGTGTGGTTCATAGCTCATCATGCTTGCAACGCTCCTCTAGGCTGTGCTGGCTTTTCTCCTGAAAATATTATGTATTTAGATGCATAAAATAAGTATTTATCAGATCAAGAGCTAGAAAAAAAGGGGCAGGTTTATCTATTCTCACAGGAATTTACATATTTCTATATGTATGTATTTCTCGGATGCCAATGATTTTGTAACGCAGAGAAGTATTTCTGAGGAAGTGTCCCTCTTTTAACAGAAAACAATCTGAGATCTCCAGTTTCCAAATGAGCCAAACTCTCCATACACTCAAGCCGGTTAAATCTGTTGTGACTATGACCAGGACTACCACTGTGTTCTGAAAAACAAGGGTCTAATGATCTATGCTGCTAGCTTGGAAATGAATTATAAATACCTTTTAAAACAGAAGAGTGACATTTTAGTTTTCCATAGCAACTTTTAAATCAAGTGTTGCCTCCACATGTCAAGTCTGTGGCCAAAAACACCATACATGGATTATCCCAAAAAGGTCCTCTTTCAGAAATGGAATTTCTTTTTCTGCTCTGTTTCTTAATCCACAGTATACCCTTCTTCCAAATTGAAAAAACATGTGCATGGAAAAAATGTAACAGGAAACTTGCATGAAAGAGCCACAACAGGAGGTCATCAGTAAAAAATTCTAAGTTTAAAGCTGAAGAAGGCCAGGAAGTGTCATTCACTCCTTACATCCTGGTAACAAACCTAGACTTGGAAAAATCTCTGTCACAAACAGATTTCAACACGTACCCAGAATGCAAGTTAAATAAAACCCAGTTAAATAGAACATAGCTAAAACTGTACATCCAATCCCAACAATGATGTCCCAAAAGAGTCAACAACCTTTGCCCAGATAAAAGCCAGCTCAATTTGTTAAGTCTGAGTATTGTTGAGTTGTCCTAAATTCCATCTCAGCCCCTGAGCCTAGTTTCCTTTTTGCTAAATGTTTTTGAAAGCCTGACGATAGCCAAGAGAAAACACCAAGAACAAAGACTCATGTGCAATTTTGGCCATGCTAATAAGTCCTAGATTATAAAGGGCTTTTCCCTTCCAGATTTTTTTCCTCTGAGTTAAAACTACCTTAACCTCAAACCCCTGCCAAGAAGTTCAATTTCTCTGCGTGAAAAGGCATTACTAAGAAAGGAGAGGAGGGACGCTGTCATCCCTCAGGGTCTCAGGCATTCCTTGCGAAACAAAGGAAACAAATCCTTGCAGCACACAGCGTACAAACGCCAGCAGTGTACAGTTCACTGGAGCAGGGGGTACTGTGAATTCACAAGTTACAAGCCCATATCCCCTGAAGAACTGCACGATGAGGAGGACATGGACGTGAGCCAGCTGAGCTGTTTCTTTTCACGGAGCAACTTATCTTCCATGTAATTTCTTTCACTTCAAAATCTTTCTTTGAAAAATGATGTGGAACTAAGGCAGCAGCTACAGAACACTGCTGCTGCATACCTGGTTTGCTACACTCTGGAAAGCAGCTGAGGAGGACTGGATAGTCTGTCCTCTCTTCTACAATTGTCAGGATCTGCCCATGCAAATGGCTGATCACTAGGAGTGGGCCAGCATTAAGGATGCCTTTGGAAGATGACTCCATAAGCTACACAATCTCACTGCTGCAGCTAAACAAGCCATTTGTAAAATCCTGGACAAAGAATTTATTTTGGATGTCTTTCAAAGTTCCTCAGCAATTGGACGTACACAGAGCTGCTTGCACTGAAAACGCATGATTTCCTTCTATTCCTTCTATTGGTTCTATAATTCAGATGGTAGACAATTTATTCTAATTTCTTACCTATTTTTACAGGATCAAACCTAACTACATAATCGTCAGGTTGATTAACGTGACCACATGTTCTGCTCTCTCCCTTCTCTCCTAATGACCTGGGGCTGTGAATAGGCTCTTGTTCTGACACTACAGGGTGTGAATGGCACGTTAGCATTCAAACTTAGTGCAGGAACTGGTTGTTTGGCATCCCTGAATTTATGCCCATCTGTCAAAGTGGTTTTGTTCCCACTCAAACAGTCATATGTCGGTGGCAAGAGACAGGACAGGCACCAGGTGTAAGTTCAGAGAAGATGCAGCTAGAGTGTTAAAAGGGGAAAAAGAAAGAAGAAGGAAAAAACAAAGAAAAAAGTTTTACTTTGCAAGTAGCTGCTTCTGATAGCAAGTAATCAAAACATATGGAGATTACAGACTCAGATTTCTTGACACTTGGAGGCATTATGCCACAAACGAATGCTTTTATCCTTAAAATGTTTCGTTGCTGGGAATTTACATTTGAAAAGCCTAATTAAGGGACAATATTGTCCCCCACAGAAAATAAGCAACCTCCACAAATTCAGTGGATATCCTTTGAAGTATGCTGAAAAACGTATCCTTACATAAGACTTCACATTATTAGTGGAGGGCAGATGTTTCTTGTTCCTTCAAACAAGCTACAGGCACTCAAACAGGCATAAGCCTGGTAAAGTTGTCCCACAAAGAAAAGAAAAAGCAAGATTTGCATTTTGGGAACACGATTTTCTTTATTCTGATCACAGCAAAAAAACAAAGGTTGACTACTTCAACAGTAAGCAAACTGAGATTTGTCTTTGTGAGCCACATTTAGAGCTTAAGGACATGGGCCTGTGTTAGATATTCAGTAGTTTGTGCAAGGATGTTTAGGAGATGTAGTCTAAGAGAAAACATCCGAATCTGATGGGAGACTCCAATTTTTCTCCCTCTGTAGTTGAGTAAGAGAGTCTTCCTACCACATATGACTTTCAGGAGGACAGACCTCTAATGAGAGAAGGGTCACCCCTTAAACATGCTGAGAGAAGGTAGAGGAGAATCAGAAAGGTGATGGGACTTAGCTAAATGGGGCAGGGGAACAAAAATTGGGAATCATGAGAATAGCACACTCTCGTCATACCTTGGGTACACTGAAAAGAGAAGGTGCCTTTTGGTGCCAAAAGGACACAGGAATTCAAAATGTCATCAGGTATTTTGTCTCCCACAGCTGGACCACTCATGACGGATAAAGCCCTGAGAGTCATATCCCTCACATTTCTGCGTGTAAAACTGATGTGCAGCCCAGACATTCCTCAAGAGGTCTGGAGAAACCCTCAGGGCTCACAGAGGCTGGGTGTCTTCGCTGGGACATCCCTCAAGGACAATCTGTCCCAGCTAGCATGTGTTACTGTTGCTTTGGAGGACATATATCAAGGTCTTGTGTCCTGCAATAAACTGACCTAGCGCTCTTACTGACTGTAAATTTGCAGGAAAGAGAAAAGGAGTATTGGAGGAGCGTCCTCTTTGATGGAAGGGTGGTGAGTGTGAAAGCACCACTTAGACATCAGATTATGCTTTCAGTTTGGCAGATCTACATAGAAGATATCAGATTTGCAAGACAGCTGTGTGTATGAGTAGGTACCAGGCATAGGAAAAAAAAAAGAGGAGACTCAGTAAAACCTCATGCCAAAGCTGTAGGAAAAAATATAACAAGTAAACATTTTTCTCCCCACATCAAGGTAGCTTGTAAGTTAACGAGACAGAAATAGATGTTTGGTATCTTACTTTCAGCATCAGCAGCTCCCTAAAATGATTCCTGAGTTTTGTCATCTTTGGTGGTCTGCTCAAACCCAACAATTAAGAGACAGAAAGAGTTCTGACAGCTCTATGCTGGCTGGTGTTTCCAGCTATGCTTTCTTGCCTGCAATTAAATCATTACGCTTTATACCTTTGTGATAAAAAATTGATTTTTTTTTTCTTAGCATGCAAATAGTTATCATATTTAGACTTTTATGAGGGTTTAGGATATTATTAAAGAAAACAGGAAATTAAAAGAAATGTAAAAAAAAGTAGAGGTGTTGGAATAATCCCATAGTGCCCCCCTTTTATTTCCATGATACTCAGGTGCTGAGGGTTGATAAACCCTTTCAGTAACATTAACACAAATTAAAATCATATTAAGGTCCAATTCCCAACTGTAGCTCACACATTAAGTTAAGAAAAATGTGGGCAGACTACTCTGATGTTTATTGGAAATGGAAAGAGAAAGACACAGTGAGAGAGGGAGAGCAGAGAATGTAATTGCTTCACAGCAAGTGGAAGCATTTCTGGATGAACTAGTACTAGCAGTACTTATTAAATTTCATAACAGGATGTTCTCAGCTCAAATGCCCTCTTTAGTCCTTGACTTTATAACTGAGACTGACAGAGCAAAACCACTATGAAACCAGACAAATATAAAAATTTTACTTATTTTAAATTGCTTTTTCCCCTCTAGTATTGCTGCCCCGGACTCCCTGGATTCCTGAGGTTGGAGTGCACTGCTACATATCTCACTTCATGCACTGGGGAAAGCCGGTTTTACCCTTCCAGATTCCTTCATTACCAGTTCTTAAACCAGCTCTGCAATTAGAGTGTGGTTATCTCCTGGGTTTCTGTCCACTCATACCCGGTCCCAGTCCCTGTCCTCCAAAAAAATACCTTTCTATCCTCTGAGTTTTCAGAGCAGATAAAACAGTCACCTCTGCATACTTGGCAGATCAAATAACTCTAATAAACTGGCACAAAAATCTCAGCTTCATCATAAAACCCTCACAGAGAGCGGTTGAGAGTTTGACAGACCCTTTGTCTTTTATTGACCCTATATCCCTTTGAGAATCCTCAGGTGTAAACCAGGTGTTCCCACTTTCCCTCCAGGACAGCACAATGCAGTTAGGAAAGGCTGAAGCCTTCCTTTTCTCAAGCAACCCAGCACTATCCCTTGCTTTGGATATGCCAGTATTTCCTGTGCCTCCTCCAAACTGTCTCCTTGCCCAGACAGATCGTTAATGACTGTTCCTAGAATTGCCTAAGCCTTCAAAAGGCTGGTAACTCATTTCAGGGTAACAATGTCCCTTTTGCAAAGGAATTCTTCCAACATAAAAGTGCTGCCTTGCCATAAGTTAATCCTTGTATTTCACACAGCATGTTTGTACATAAAAACCACATTTTACACATATTTACATGACTAATACCTATGACTCATGACTGGCTATTGATTAAGATCAGATAGGCAAATTTCAGGGTGAGAAGAGGCGTGGAATGACATCTGTCTACATAGGAAACTGGAAAACATAATCAGCCTGCTATGAATTACAGCAAATATTGCTGTGACCATCTGCACTGCACCATTAGGTTTTGTTTTGTTTTTTGGGGAGGTTGCATTCCTTTTTTCCTACATTGCCAATCCTGCACCTATTTCACTCTCATTTAGATTATTCCTCATGCAACCCTTCTCATGCTGATTGAATTTACCAAAATGAAATGAAAATTTAAAAAATGCAAACCAGAAAAAAAAATTACATATATATATATATCTGTACACCTGTTGTGCAGTGAGCTGAGGTAAAGACTGTCTTTTCCTGTACCAACAAGTAAGCACAACCTATGCACCCATTTCTTAGGCATTCACACTAATGGTTATAACAGTCTGCCCTACGGCTCCTCTGTGACCCTACCTGCATCCAGCTCTGGGATTTTAAGCAGAGGAAAGATATGGACCTATTGAAGCAGGTCGAGAGCAGGGCCAGAAAAAAAATATGAGAGGGTTGGAGCACCTCTTCTGTGGGAAAAGGCGGAGAAATTATGGAATGTTAAACCTAGAGAAGAGAAGGCACCAGGGACTTTTCAATACTTAAAAAGGGCTTATAACAAAAATGGAGCCTGTAGCAATTAGACAATGGCTAATGGCTTTAAACTGCAAGATGGGAAGTTCAGACTAGACATATGGAAGAAAATTTTTATGATGAAGGCAGTGAAACACTGGAACAGGTTGCCCAGGGAGGTAGTAGGTATCCTGTCCCTGGAAATGCTCAAGATCAGCTTGGAGAGGGCTGAGAAAACCTGGTCTAAGCAGAGGTGTTCCTGCTTATTGCAGGAGGGTTGGACTAGCTGACCTGTAAAGGTCTCTTCCAACCCAAACTGTTCTGTGATTCTGATTCCAAGCCCTACTGGCTCTGGGAGTTTACCTTCCAAATCTCAGAGACCTCTGGTTGCCAAGACCCAGAGTGAAGGAGGAGCTCAGTGCAGGATCCCCTGCCTTTCCCTTCAGAGAAGCTGGCAAGCTAAACATCTTGTCCTTCATCCCTGGCACTGCCAGGTCTCACACCTCCTTATTCTGACCCTTGTGCACTGACCTGACTTTCTGGATCATGCCTTAGGACCATGAACTTGCTGGGCAACTGAACCGAGGCTGATCCACGTAACTGTCTCTGAGTGCTATCATGGTGCTGATTCAATTCCAGGACCCTTGTTAATGTCATTATGGCAGAGGACACACTCAGCACACACAGCTCACTTTGCCCTTTTGGAGCTGCCAGTCATCACTGATACCCCACAGTATATCACAGATTTCTGGCAAAAAAAAATTTGTTTCTTTTAAGTAGCAGCTGGTCCTGAGATCTGTCCGGGATCTTGACCACAGAGAGCTCTGCATTGCCATTGGCAGCAGCAATGGCATTCTGGACAATCCTACTGCCAAACAAGTATGTCTTTTTGAGAACCCCTCACTTGCTTTGTGTTCACTCCACTCACTGCTCGTCCTTGGGGAGAATTAAGATTATCATTTGGTGCATACCCAGAACCTTAGTTTTATTCCTGGCTCCTTTCTATTAAAAGCTGAAAAGAGAAGGAAATGCTATAGCCCTTGCATACATTATCAGCAGAGACTCCTTCAGTGTGAATATAGAGAATATAGAGATCACGGGTGTTTGGTAGCAAGAGCTTGTTCTCTTGTGTCCACTCAAGAAGACACAACAGCAACACATATCAAGCCTATTTATATGCGATATTTGCCTATTGATTGGGAATTCCAGCTCTGGGAATCTCACAGAAAAATGTCTCAGCTCCCAACAGGTCAGAAAGAGCATTATACAGGTGAAAGTCAACCGTGATGCAAGAGATTCATGGACAACTAAAAGGGAATCCTTTGTTATGTTTTTCCTCCCTTGAAAAAGAATTATGTTTCATGGACGGACAGGTAAAAAGGAGCATCTACAGAGTTCCTCGTGGATGCCCTCCATAGAATTCTAATGTATGCTAAGTTGAACCATTAATATTCATAAGATCAGTGTTACTGTCAGAACAGATAATTTTTACAGGAAATTTAGCTTACTGCATCCTAAGCTGTCCAAGCTCTTCAAGATTTTGGAGCTCAGAAACTCCTTTTAAGCTCTAGCAGAATCCAGAAAACAGAACTATCTTTAATGAACTTCGATTGTTCTATATTTCTTGCTCCTTTTCCAGAAAAACTAATCCTATGGATTCAACTTCTCAATTTCTCCAGCTCACTAGGAGTTTGAAGAGATCAGCCACTACTGAAGCCATCAGAGAATATCCTTAGATGGTCCTTTAATATTTCAAGAGAATTTAAACAGATTTTTATCAGACAGACTATACAATTACTTCTAGAGCATACTGTTCTGCTCCCTGCACTTCATTTTTCTTTTCTTTTTTCTAGTAGAAATGTCTTGAATTAGGTGATCATTTCAGTAAAAAGACTTAAATCAGCTTTAGCCTAAGCCAGCAATTGTTTTTTACTTTTATCTATTGAATATATAGTATGCACCCCAGAAATTAAATATTCTGTATTCAAATGGTGCTGCCTATAAAAGCCAAGACATAGAAGTCTAACATTAAGAATAATTTAGCATATGACCTGCACTCTCTTTTTCATTACACTGTTAATTTTAATGTAATTGCCTATTCGTAGTCTGAAAAAGATATTTCAATATTTGTGTTGTTTATAGCTGGAGTAGGGAAACATTTTTATGAAAAGCAATTTGTTCAATTTAATTTTTCAGTTGCCCGTGAATGTGCCATACTCGTCATTAAATTTATTTCATATTAAAAATTATTGCTGAAAAAATGTTAGTATATAATTCTTGGGTTATAATACATTTCTAAGCACTTCATTGCACAGAACTCAGATTCTACAGTCTAAAATTATGTACAGACCACATACCATAAATTCTGTCTCTATTTTACATAAGCAATTCAGCAATTATCCAAGCATTTTTCTGGGCAAATGTATCGGAACACATACATAAGATGAACGTGAGAGTACTCACACACTGTCACCCTTAATGACAGTAGAGACACTCCACCCATATCTTTAGAAAAAAGAATAATTAGATTCCACAAATTGAGTGGTCCAGAATCATTCTTTAGGACAAAACAAAGGGGCAATAGTTTTTGCAGGAGTCACTTGGTGTCTAATCTTTCCTTCTGCCCTCATGTAATAATTTCAAAAAACACATGGACTAGAAAAAATTATGCCTTTAGCAAGGACCAGATTCCTACAAACACACAAGCTATGTAAATGTATGGCTGAAAATTATATCCATAGGAAACTTTCAGACTAAAAGTGTATTAATTCATAGAATGTTTTTCCCAATTAACAGGGCCTTCATGGAAGGATTTTCCAGAATAAAAATAGACATCTACACTGCCAAGTCTAGGTCTGAGATGCTTTCACTAGAATCTCACCAGAGAGATGAGTGGCATTAATGGCCAAACATTTTTTTAAAAACTTTTTAACATTTTTTCATATATTTGTAGCCGTGTAAAATTTTTATACATATAGTGGTATGGTTTCTAGGACTTTTCCTGCCCTTTCTCACAATAAGCTAATGCTTACTAAAATATTCTTGAAAGTCCGTTTAGTTTTATTCTTAAGAAGAGACTTGCTGACAAGGACATCTTGTTTTCCACCAGGACTTAAGAGACAACTCCAAGGGGCTGGCCCAAGGATGGGTTACCAGGACAACTGATCTCCTATTGGATGCACCTGCTAGACCTAGTCATTAAATAACCTTATAAAAATTGTAGAAATCCTTTATCACGTGTGCACAGAGCCATATCTGTGCATCTGAAAGCTTTCATTGAAGAGCTGCTTTTTATTTTACCACTTTAACATTGTTGAAAGTTTCACCTTTTGATTTCAGGCAGCAACGTTACAATGGACTGCACGTCTCACCTTAAAGGGAGATGTACATAAAGCAAGTCAGATGATTTATGTCTATTAGGTGTAAGCACATAAATTGAAGGCATTGTAGATAAGATGATTCTTATCCCATCATATTAGTAATGAAACTTGAGACTTAGCCTCACTACTAAGTATCCTTCAGCAAGTAGAAACACATTTCTTGGATCATTTTACTGGTTCTGCTTGCCCACAAATAGAAACTTGCATGTCAGAGAAAAACACGTTTTTGCAACATGTTCAACAGGAAGAAGGCTTCAGATTTTTCCTAGAGATAAATAAACTTAATTAGACTTCAAAGGAGCACTTTTTAACTTCTTTCTTATTAAGGGATAGAAACTTCTCCATTTATGGAAAAAGAGTGCATCTTCTAATGTAAAAAACTGTGGAAACAAGACGGTTTGGCATGCATTTCTTAACTCTATTTCATCAAGCTTCTATTCTTTGTGTAAGTACTCAAGTTGCTACATGAGCAAATCTTACACAAATAATGACTGTCATTAAACAGTTGATTCAAGTGGAATATCATGGCTCTCTAGTCTGCCAGATAAGCACTCGGGAAGTGTTGCATTGCTATTTGATATGTTTCCCTTCTTTTAAATTCTAAAGAATCCCATGACTTGCATAATAAGCAGCTTTACATTTTAAACTCAATGAGCAGAGATACTGAAGCAAAGCAGAACTCTATCATTAAAAGAATAAACATCCCCTGTTGATGCTTCATTGTTGAAAAGCTTTCTTGAATAAAACCAAAACATTTTCTTGCTTTGAGACACAAGTGGATTTCCAAGTTACACAGCGGTTAGAACAAAAAAATGAGTTCAAGTCCAAGAAGCATGGAGTACCTCTGTAAAAGGGAACCCTGTCAACAAAGGCTGTTCTGTTTCAAAGTACTATTGCAATGGAAATTAAAGACTCTGGCATTTTTACCCGCATGAATTCACATCTCAGTCCACAAGTACCTTCATTGCATGCCTAAATAAAAGGATACAAGCAGTTTATGAGCAAATGGTCCATTACACTGTTGATTAAATAAGGTGTTATAGTTTGGGATTGAAGATAGGTTGCTTTCAGCATTTGCTTCAACAATAGAATCACAGAGTGGTTTGGGTTGGAAGAGACCTCAAAGCTCATCTTGTTCCAACCCCCCTGCCATGGGCAGGGACACCTTCCACTTAGACCAGGTTGCTCAGAGCTCTATCCAGCCTGCCCTTGAACACTTCCAGGGATGGGGCATCCACAGCTTGTCTGGGCAACCTGTGCCAGTGCCTCACCATCCTCACAGGGAAGAATTTCTTCCTACTAGCCAATCTAAACCTGCCCTCTTCAGTTTGAAGCCATTCCTCCTTTTCCAGTGCCCTTGTAAAAAGTCCTTCTCCTGATGTCTTGAAGCCCCTTTAGGTACTGGAAGATGTTATCAGGTCTCCACAGAGCCTATTTTCACAGGAGAGGTGTTCCAGTCCTCTGATCATCAAAAGAAAACAATATAAAAATTGAGAATAGGCCTAAAGAGCATTTGTAGAGCAGCTCTACAGGGTGAAAAAATATACCAAATGAGTAAACTTTAACAGCAATCTCACATTTCAGTTACTTTCCTTTACTTGCATACTGCAGAATCGCTATAACTACTACTGTTTACATACATTTATATGACTGAGCAAGAGCTAGACAGAAAGATTCCAATCTCAGCCATTTCTTAGCAAGGAATGATCTTATGGTCATTTATGATTGTACTGTCACTGATTTACACCTGTAAATCAAGACATGAACTGCACAAAAAGCCAACAAACCAAGACACACAAACACACCCAAGGAAAGAAACTGCTGTAGTAACAACAGTTCACAAACAAATCTTGAAGGCAGATGCTTCTTTTGTAGCTGAAGGGAGAATTTATGACCATGAAGAAAAAAGGGTTTCTTGGTTCTCCACAGTCTCCATTGCATCACTTACTGAACATTTTATGTAAAAATAATTCATACCTTTCTCAAATTTGGTGTAGTCCTTGTTTGCAAAATATCCATGCAAATGTTATGCTTGAAAAACTTTAGTTGTAAACTAGCTGCCTGGCTGCCTCTTTTTCCCAGTTCTCCTTTACAGCCTTGGCTTTCTGGCTAAGCCAAAGGCAGTGACATAAGGGCATCAATCTCAAGGTCCTTATTTAGGCTTTAACTGCATTTTAAAGAGTAGAAGTACAAGGTCTGGTGAGGAAGTACTGCCCGTGGTGAAGATTCCAAAGACTTTGACTTGTTATTAAAACTGAAAATTAAAATCTTCACCTTGTAAGCAGCTTTGCCCAGGAGAAAAAGAATATTTACTTTTAGGTGCGTTTATAAGCTGTTTATGCATGAATGGGGTATGAGGACTTTTCTATTTACAATAAGTATTGTCAAACAAACTCATTAAAGCTGTACTGAAGTGGGAGAGCAGTACTAAATGTCTGCGTTTTGTACCTGAAGAAAAAAGGTTATTGAAAATCTTGGAGATCACAGAAACATTTTTCAGCCTGAAAAACTGGAGGGACAGTAGGAAGGACTTTATGTATCCTTTATACATATCTTTAATATTCAAAGTAGGACATATGAGAGGACATATAATTCCAAGAAGCACCATGTGCTTAGCATTTGGATACAGGAGTGGTGCAAGGTAACCATCATTCACCACTCAAGTAAATCACTTGGAGAACTAGCTTTAATCCAGTACTGGTATCATATAAGCATCAAAGAAAAGATTTATTGTTCTTTTTTTTGTTTCGCTCATATACATTTTAGAGGTCTTTTGCTATGTATAACCAATTCTTGTAATTCATATCCTGCATAGGTAAGCAAACCCGTTCTCCAAAGCAGGAAAACGTCCCAAGTTTCTCTGAATTTGAAAGGTGTTGCTTTCAAAAAGATTTACTTAAGCATATTCACCACAATACTTTCTTCCCCAGCAGGTAATTCCTCAGGAGAATTTGACTGACCTAATTGGTCTCACCCTTGATTCTAGAGAAGCTCAGCTCCAGAGTGTTTATACAGCAGTTACAACACAGAGACCATTATCCAATCTCTGCATTATATAACTAGGGGATATAGCCCAACTTCTAAGAGGCTTCAACTGCTTTCCTTCTTGAAAGAAGAAGCCAAATATTGTGGTATAACTTTAGAAAAATATATTAATTAAATGTTGGGAAGTACAGAACACCCAGGAGACCACAAATGCGTGATAAGATCAAAATCAAGTTTACGCAAAAGAGGAATTGCTAAAATTGCTGAAAATTGCATTTCAAAAGATGAAATAGTTGTAAAAGAGAAAGAATGTGAGTTCATGCTTTCCTTCTGTGGAAACATTTGTATTTATGAATCTGCTCACACAGTACTGTATAAATTCAAATATTTCAACAAATTTAAAACATCGTTTTTACCACTGTGCGTACACAAGACCAAAAAAATTCACATCACAGATCCTTCAGTACTGTGTTCAACTGTGAAAATTACAGAGGTTTAGGGAATAAAAGGTAGTGGAAGGTCTTTTTTTCCTAATACATGGAGGTTTCAGAAAATTTAGGAAAAATAGATTAAATAAGGTGCACATTTCTCTTTACTACCAAAATCCAATCTATTGTGAAATTGCAGCATTTTTTTAAAAAGTAAGAAATCTCTTATAATCACTGAATAAATGCAGAGGTTTAATATTGAGTATTAATGTCTATTCCTTTTCTTTTTGTATTACTTAAAGACAGTACAATTCAAGGCACAACATTACTACACCTAAACAATAAAATAAATCTTGTTAATGAGAATTTGCCTGGATCCTATTCTGAGTCAGGTATTGAGATATAAGCACTTCCCTGAAAGATTACCTTGCAGTAAGTATTCATCCTCCTGAAACATGAATTCTGCAGATTTTTTTCAGATGGGCTAAAATGTATCTCGATCAGCAAAGAATGAGAAACTTAAAAAATAGAAAGGAGGAATGAGGATGAAAAAGTGGGCCTTGCAAATTTTCAAATAATATAATCACAGGGAATCTGCCTGGTACTGCCTGTTCATAGTCTTAGCAAGATTATATCCTTGGAATGACACTTGTGAGCTTGAAGAGAGAAGGTGGCATATCCACAGCAGCTACTAAGACAAAACTTTTACGTATAACAAGAGAATAAGGAGCTTTGACTAGCTAAGTACATCCTTGCCTAGGGTAGAAAGGCACAGCAATCATAACCAAAGGGTCAGCTTGGAACGTGATAGACAAAGAAGGAAACTGCAACACTGCTGGAGTTTTTATGAGTTGCCCAAACTGCAATTTACTCCAAAGAAAACTTTATCTGCAAATGTTGATCAAGGCACTGGCTTAAGCACACAAATTGGGTAGGCAGCTCCCCAGGGTGAATCATCTTTGCTGTTTTTTGCTGGGATGGGGCTGAATTTCTTCAGAAAGTAGCTCTTACAGTGCTCTGTGTTGGATTTGTGACCAAAACAACACCAATAACACAGGGATTTTTTTTAGCCATTGCTGGGCAGTATTTGCAGACTGTCAAAAGGGCCTTTTCTGCTTCTTTCCTCCTTTTTGCCTTTCCCATCTTCTCCAACATCCTGCTGTGGGGGAAGGAGAGTGAGTGCTTGTGTGGGGCTTAGCTTCCTACCAGGTTCTAACTACAGAATTGTCTCAGACTGAAGTTGATCAAATGACTGATAATAATTCTAAACAAAAGATAAACAAAAGGCCAATACAAATAGAATACTTCCAGTGCATCACCTCTAGAATGATTCAAAAAAATTAACCTCCTCTAACAAATCTTATCAACTTGTACGGTCATTGTATCCAACCCAGAGCAGTATGAACAGCAAAACACACCTGAGAAGAGTGTAAAACATGTGACAAAGGCAGGTGATTGCAAAAGTAAAAAAAAATAAAAAAAAAAAAATAAGGAGAGTAAGATAATTTAAAAATTCACTGTGATAGTAGTATGATATATGACCCCAGAAGTCGCTTGTGTAGAGGTTCTGTACAAATTTTGCAGAAGAATTTTCCCACCCTATTCAAAATTATCAAATGATGAAGGGAAAAAACAGGTAGAGGAAGAAGCAAGTAAATATTGCAATTACACAGACTCACAGGAAATTTTTGTTAGGCTAGTCATGAAAGCCAGGTATGGAGATCAGCATGGTAATTTCTGATGTCTAAACAGGGAAATAATAGAGCCTCTCTTCAGAGTATGAGCACTACAATGCCAATGTTAATGACTATTCAGTGGTTGAAAAGCAACAGTGTTTCAGTACCACACTATTACCACATAATATTTAAAATTTTCTACTAAAAATGAGTTACAAATCTACATTCCCAATTCCCAGACACAGTTCTCACAGGGTATCATCTGCACCAACTGCAGATGCAAAAGATCCACAAAGGAGAAAAGATTCCTTTTCAGACAGAAAACACTGTCCTTAACACTTAAAAGACAGATAAAAATATGAAGAAAATAACATTGGAATGAGAATCCAAGCAGCTGCTTTGGAAAGCCTTTTGCTTCCAACAAACCTATGAACTTCCAGATTTCTGCAGCCTGTGACAGCCAGAGGATAAACCACACAAATAAATGTCTGTGCTACCCAAACCTACTGACTTTTCTAACTGTCCAACCTTTATTTAGTATTCCAACCAATTTTGAATGACCCTCCAGATGTTCATTTATCTGCTTTGTCAGGTCCCACTCCTCTAACAAGAATTTTGGCTTCCAGAACTAGGGGATTGCTCCCAAGAGTTCCTACAAGAAAAGGTCCTTACCACAAGCTGACCATTAAACCAAACCAGGAGTGTAGTAGCTGTCCTGATGCAAAACAATTACAAAGACCATCTGAAAAGCAGAGACAGTTGGGGGTTTGTACCCAAATATGTTTCTGGACGTGTTCATGTCACTGGTACGAAATACGCTGTGTTTCAGTACTGTCTGACTTGTCCGGGGAAAATACTGGACACTGTATAACAAATAAGCAGGAAATTCTGTAAGAGGAAAGTAACTGAATTATAATCATTGAGGTTGGTAGAGAAAGGGGAAAATTCTTTCTTTTGACGGAAAAAACAGACGCAAAAAATTCCTGCAGAGCATTCAGCCAAGCTGAATGAGGTCAGCATATGTTTTCCATACTCTTTCCTCGAAGCACACAGAGATCCTGCCAGCAAAGTTCTGAACTGATGTTTTGTTTAACTACTACTTTACCATAAATATATCCCATCAAAGCTTTTTACATTCACAGCAATAAGGTCAGGCCTTACTCACTGATGTAAATCCAGAAGAAGCATCACTGAAACCTACATATACTGTTTGTGCATGCAGATCACAAGCATTCTTAATACTCAATACTCCTCACCTAACTAAGGAATTTAAGTCCATACAAAGAAGGGGCAATTAAAAGCTCAAAAGAAAAAAAATCACATATGTAAAATAAATTACATAGGAGCAATTAATTTACAGAGTCAAGCTAGAATTAGGATTTAAATGATCATTGAAATATATATACATGACATTTTTTCTGTCCTTTGCTTACTATAAAAGATTTGAGAACAGTATGGTGTTTGGGATTGCAGTTTTGTTCTTACAACTATTAAAATGTGTAAGCAAAATTACTTGTGTAGCTATTAAGGACATTCTTTGGGGAAGTTATTTGAATTTCCACGTAGTCTGGCAACACATTCGCCATTATTTTGTTTTATTTAGAACTCATGTTTCATGAAATATAATTATAATTAAAAAGCTCTTTCATATTTAAATTTGACTGTTTGTATTTTTTGTTTAAAAGCTGAATATTGAAGTTAAAATAATAGAAAATAGGATTATTTCAATGTTTGAGTATGGCATTATGATTACAGTTGATTTTTGTTTCTGCAGCAGTTTTTATTCCAGAATAATGCAACATGTTAATTATAGCTTCTGTTCAAAAAAGCCTTTGTCTTCAGGAAGCCTGTTTAGCACATGTTTAGTGAGATTTATGCATAAGCTTAAATTTAAGTTCATTTTAATGTGATTTCCTGAACAGTGGTGTGGCTTTAGCACATAAGTAAGAGAGGTTTTTTTGCTTTACAATTAACTAAACTTCACAGTGTCCCTGAGGTCTTCTTGAGTCACATCCCTTTAATGGATTTTGCTCAACTGTAATTCAGAGAAATGAAACACAGGCAGAGCAAGACACACATTTTTCCTTAATTTGGGGCAGATTTCAGACCTGGGATTTTTTCAGACCTGGGATTTCTCTGAAAAAAATTACTTAACTGTGCAAAAGTGGAAACACAAATCCAAATCTGAGGTTGCTCAGGTTTCCTGGTCCTTTGAGATTTGCCTCTAAAATTGCAGAAAATTAACTTCAGAGCTAATGTAGGAACATTAGCTCTTTGGCTAAAATGTCAATAAAAGTCATTACAGCTTCACAAAGTCAACAAACACGTAATGAGAATGCAAAAAGTTTGAAGGACATAAAGAGGCATGAAAGTATTCTTATTCTGTGTTGTTAGATGTGCTTCAGGAGTTTCCCTTTAGGTTATATCTAGGAGTCCTGTGCAGAGTGATTTAAACAAGTAACATGTCTTGACCAGACAGTTCCATTCCAGCATCAGGAATCCAGTAGACACAAACCTGAACCTTTCTAGAGGTGGGCAAACACATTAATCAAAGACCCATGGAATAGTTTGTATCAAAAGTACTTTTAAAGGCTTTCTAGTCCAACCTCCCAACCACGAGCAGGAACATCTAGATCATGTTGTTTAGAATGAATCAGTGAATCTGAGTCCACCTCCTAAATCTCATCAAATGTCACTTCTTTTCCTCTTTCAATATGTAATTTGAAGACTATTGCAGTAGATTGTAAGGAGGTTTGATAGTGAGTAAAGGGAATGAAAAATCCACTCTCCCGCAGTTGATCTGGTTGGTGACTGCCCAGCCCTCTAATTTATCAAGGTCTCTCTTCAGGGCCTCTCTGCCCTTGAGGAAGTTGACAGCTCCTTGCAGTTTAGTGTTTTCAGCAAATTTACCTTCAAGCCTTGCACCCCGGTTGTTAGAAGCTGTTGAAGGGCAAAGGGTGGAGAATAGAGCCCTATAACCCCACTAGTGACCAGACACCAACCTGATGTCACCCCATTCCCTCTATGCATATGTTAGGTTTCTCAAAGGGAAATCAACTCTGTTGGAAAAATCCTGCTGATGATAAGAAGAAAAAAAAAGCTGTGTAATAGTATTCAACCCATTGTCATGAATGATGGCACAGAATCTTGCATCTTCCAAAGAGAATCAGGTTTATTGCCATCAAGCAAGGCCTTATACATATCCTGTACAACTAGGTAAGGCTTTTATACCGTGCTAAAAACACCCTGGCTAAAATTATACTTGTTAACATTATTGTGAACTGAAGCAAACACACGTTGCCACCTCCTGTGTTGCTGTCCACGCATCCTCTTGACCAGTCAGGACTCTGATCATGCAGTGTCCACACACAGGTTAAATTACTTGTTTTTTTAGTCTTCATGTCAGCTGTACATTTCCCAAAATGCTTTTTGTGAACAGAAGTGAAAAAAGGCCCTTTATTCTATAAGATTTTTCTTGTCTCCTACAATCCATGGCACTTAAGCACTTTCAATCAACTATATTTCTACATCCACTTTTCAAAAACACTGGAAAAGTGGTGATAATTCCTATCTTCTTGAGGATTAACAAACACCATGAAGTAGGAATCAGGCAAAAGAGTGGATAGGGATTTCCGACAAACTCTACCAACAGTTCCTCTACCAATCCAACTGGTCTGAATACAGGCTCATTACCCATTGCTAAGCATCAATACACACCAAGGTATTTCTACTTCTTATTCTAGTTTTCACAAAGGAGGGAGGCAGTTGGTAACCCAAAAAACTTTAACTCACCAGAACTTGACTGTATTTATACATCTCAACAGACAGAGGCATCAGCATTCGTTGGTTACAGATTACATAACTTTTTCATTAATTAATACTCAAACCCCTATTTGCTTATTGTATCTCTTGATTCTAGTGTTAATTAGTCCTCACATGCAATTCTTTCCTCCACTTGAGTCAGAGGCCCATTTTTAGCAGGTGGTCAACCAGTTGGTCACCGCAATCTCCCACTGCCATAATTATCTTTTCCCCAGTTACTGCTCAGTTTTGCTCACTTCATTCCTGGTGGCTCTCATCCAGACAGCCCATTCATCTTGGGATTCACTTCCCTATTTCATAAAACAAAGAACAATCCAAGAAATTGTTTAATGAGCTCTGCGTAGATATAACTACTGATTAACAACTAAAAAAAAAACTGCAAAATTTGAGGGCTCAGACCTTGAGGGGCTTGATATCACAACCACTGGAAGTACCACAGAGCACTCATTCAGTGCAACACCTAATTCATAAAATTGTTGAAAAGCACTAAAGGTTTTGTCATTTCAAACCATAACTCCTGGCTGTCCCAGGAGTACAAAGGGCTGGTGGGAAGCAGGGAGCAAGCAGCACAGTGCAGTGTTTATTAAGCCAACATCTGGGTTCTGTCCCGACTTCGATTTCTAATTTCAGAACTTAGCCTCAAGCAATATGTCATTACTTTTCTCATACTGGAGTAAGAATAACATAGATAATCACAATAACACCATTTCTGCAGAAAATCTCATTTCCCAAAGTACAATGCAGGTCACTTTTCCCAGCCCCCGCTAACACTCACAGTTTGAAACTCCATCTGCTCTAGATATAATAAAACTTTGAAAACATGGACTTTCTGTGAAGCTGCCAGCTACATTTCTCCACTCAAAAAGGTAATATGATCTTGAACAGACAGTTATTTTTCTAAATATGGTATTCAAAAAGGGTACTTGACAGGTGCTTTCCATTTGGGATATAGTTCTGGCGTGTCTGGCAGTGAGAGGTGAACTAGAAATCAGCATTAACTCTGGTTTGTAACTGGTATCTCTGAATGTGACAGATTTAATGCTTTCCCATGACCTAAGCACACAAGTCTACAGGTTCTCAGAGATGACAGCCTGCCTTCTGAAGGTCTCAACACAGCTTTAGATCTGAAGGGAAAAGATGATACAAACCATTCTTGTCTCTTTCAATAATTCTTCAGTATTTTGAAAAAGAGACCAAATGAAGGCCAAAATGCCAGCTGGAGAGACCTGCATATTGATGAAGTTACTGAACCTGGGGCTTGTGGATTTTTGGTAATTTTTCAGGTGTCTAGTGCCCTGGTGGAGCTACTGAAGAACAGTCCAAATGCCCTGACACCCCAAACTCAGATGCTGCCATGAAAATCCTTTTGTATTGTAGATACTTTAACTGTCTAAAGAAAGTCAGAAGCTGGTCTGATTTGTGACAGCAAAACATTATTTTGCAATGAATTTAATAAAGTCATAATAAAACTATTATTAATATATTAATTATAATTAAATTACCAGTTTATTAATATTGAAAAGCTGGCATTGTATGTTATTTTTTATGCTACTGTCAATAACAATAAATATTTAGCTTTATAAAGCTGCACACTGGGAGAAGATGCTTTCTTAAATATTTGTTTTACTTGACAGACATCAAAAGCAGGAAGTCTAAACTGTTTCCCACCAAGAACATCCTGGAAACCCTCTCTGGGAACTGCAGGCCCCTCAGAATTACCACACTCCATCACAGAACACTTATTTAAAACACTTGGAAGAGCATGAGGCTGACACAATGTATGAGAACATTCTTGCAGTCTGCCCAGCTTGCTCTTTTGTATGTCATTTACCATCTTGCCAAGACATTCATTCCACCCTTCACACCATTATTCATAACAAGAAATTGTATTACTTTTGTTTGAACACTGTGGTCAGCATGATTTTGCAGAGTACACATTGATCCTTTTAGACTTGTGCTCACAGAGGTGTCTTGACTAATGTGAGCTGTCACCTCCAGTGACCAGGAGGTTGTCCCAAACACTGCAATCAAATAGTAGGTCTGATGACAATGTGGCATGTATTTTTTTGCTAAATTGAATAAAGTCCAGGCTGGCCAGAGCTCTGAGCAGCCTGGTCCAGTGAAAGGTGTCCCTGCCCATGGCAGGGATGTTGGAACTAGAAGATCTTGAAGATCACTTCCAATTCAAACCATTCTATGAAAATAATGTCCCTTTACCAAACCAGTCCCAAAGACAGGAAGGCCCCTCAGCAGCAGGAAACCTCTCCATGGAATTCTAGCAGACTGAAAACAATGTGTTCAATTAAATCCGTGCATTAAATGAAAAGAAAGGAAAAAAGAACGAAACAATAGTTCTTTCTTGTTATGAAAGAAAAGATGAGGAGAAGCAGCATTGTGGCCATATATGGCACTGTCCTAGGAGCTAATGCCATCCTGCAATCCTAAAAGATGGTTTTAGGATTGTTATGGAGATACCACTTCTGAAGTATGACAGGTGAGAGATACATATTCATGAAGGATTGAGGAACATTGAGGGGAAATGTTGCTGTAACTTCAGCTTGGCTGTATCATTTCTGGCCTCCATCAGTGGCACTGCAGGAGATGCAACACCAAGCTTTGGTCTGCTCTGGTATGTGCATTCTTATGTTCAAGCTTACACACCTTCAGGATCTTTTAGCAGGGATTTTGTTTTCCTGAAGTGCTTTTCTCTTTCTTTTTTTTTTTTTTTTTNCATTTTTTCTGTCTCTCAATGATCCGTCAGCTGATATTCTTTCCTGAAAGCATTTCAAAGTGTCTGAAAGATATGCCTAGGCTTCATAGGCATTTCATCTTTCAAATCTGGCTTCTGTATTACCTATAGTTTTTGAAAAGCTACTTTCTACTATTATTTCTTCCGTTATTTTTAATAGAGGCTACTTCTATACAGCAAGTTTTTGAACTCACACTTCTTAGATGGTGATCTTGTGGGATATCTGCACAGATGTTTGAGGAAAGACGTCCCTGGAAGCTGTAAGGCATATTCACTCACCATGGATATTTCATCTGTTTCAGTACACAAAAGGTACCTCTGGGATGGAAACCAGGTGAAGATGGTTCTGAAAAATTGCATCTCCTTCCCCAGGCACCAGGGTCTCTAAATCCCTGCAGAAGGGAAAGGCAAGACCTCAAACTGCAGCAGTTAAATCCACTCAAGCTTCCAGTCAGAGCCCTCTTTTAGGGAGCCTCACTCTTAGATCCTAGAAAAGGTCATATATTTAAAGGGATGTGAAACAAAATTTTTGCTGCTGCCTAATTTTTAGGGCTATGAGCAAAAGGTTGCTCACGGACCTTGCAGAAAATGTCAAGGTACAGAAGATTTTTTTCCTAAAACCTTTTTCCCAGATGAAAGTCTACTGCTCTCAGCCTGGAGTGAAAATAAAAATAATGTACATACTATAACAATCCCAAGGCACAACAAGAAAAAAACAGAAAGAAATAATTCACAGCAAGGTTAGAGAAACATTACACAAAAATTACAGTAATGTAACTTAACAGGTGTAGGAAAGAAAAATTGATGAGTTAGATAGGACTGGGTCAACATGTGACACCAGCATGGCCTGACCCTTAGAGCAGAGGTGTAACAGCAAATTACTGCCAAAAGCAGCTTGTGATTGACTGCCAGGAACAGTTAATTTGGCAAAGTGGAAGAGGAGGGGTGAGGCAAGATTCATGTGCGGGAGAAGACAATGCATGCCTATTTCTGTGAGGTACAGTGCTAGCCAAAGAGAGCTGGCAGGCAACTTCAGGGTGCATTCCTCGACAGGATTCAGAGACGTTTCAATGGCACAGATGATGTCTGAGGTATGCAGGAGAAGGAAAATAAACCCAAAAGTTTCTGCACACACATATATAAAGACAACAGCATTCACTTGGAGTGGGCCAAGGGTAATGACTGTGAAATGATACACACTACATGAGGTAACTGGTTTTTGCATGCACATCCAGAGTGGCACTGAGACCAGCTGCTCCCCACAAGTTTTCCTGAGCCACCATTGTCCACATGAGTGAGAGGGGGCCTGAGCCCGGCCACAGCGCCCCCTGCAGACGCGGGAGAATCATGGCACCCACCCCGCCCAGCCGAGAGCCAACAGCGCCCCTGCTGGCCGTGCCCGGAACTGCACCCAAAGGGAAAGGGCCTGGCAGCAAGAGAAGGCTGAAACTGGGGCTCTGCTGCTGTTTGTTTGTCTGGTTATACCTGTATCTATTCTAGTAAAGACTGTTATTCCTTTTCCCATATCTTCGCCTGAAAGCCCCTTAATTCAGTGATGATAATTTAGAGGGAAGGGGGCCATATTTTCCATTTCAGGAAGGTTCCTGCCTTCCTTGGCAGACATCTGTCTTTTAAATGAAAACAATTCTGCATTCTTTGCCTTTAAAACTGGTTTTGATTATAGCAGCCCTATAATTTCTCTGCTATGTGAGACTTCAAACTGTGACATCCTATAAATACATCTGAGAAAGATAAATTTCCAATATTTAGTTTTTACTTGATAAAGGAAGCATCAAACAGACATAGAAAATGAGAAGTGTGATGAGGCAATCTACTTGAGTTCAAAGTAAAAAAAAGACCCATAACCTTTGATACTTAGGATACCTTGTTGTAGAGATGGAATAAAAGTCTTCTGAATCTGACTTCAGCACTTTCCAAAAACCCATTACTCACATTGGAACTCCCAGTAGGAGAGAACCAGAGGAAGAGAAATGTCCAGTTTGGTATCATGTTTTCTAGTAATTTTGCCAGTAGTTGTTAATAGGATTAGAATGCATTCTCATTGAACACAGTATTTTCAAAGATGGTACTTTCTGTCTTTTCTTACTGGATTTCCCTCCTCTTTTTTTTTCACAGAACTTGAAAATGATCCTACAAGGAGTAATTGACAAATGCGACTTGTTATCTAAAGTGGCTAGCAGAAGCATGTCCTCCTCACAGTATGAAAGCACATTATACTGATATGCTAGGGAGAGCCAGAAGCCAAACTAAAATTTCCTCACACACCCAATGGAGTCTGACAATGATAACATTTTAATTACAAAACTGAAATTCAAGCTATGATAGCTGAAAGGCTTCCCAGAGCTCAAGATGACCCCTCTGCTTTAGGAGAGCCTAAGGTATCGTTGCCTTATTAAGAAATCTTCTGCCTTCTCACTCCTTCCAGTCTGAAACTCTTACCTGAGCATACTGTAACTGAGAACTAAGGCCAGGTGTTTACAAATTTTCACGATAAATGATAAATGTTGAAGATTATTGTAACTGGGTTTGCTGACATACATGTGCAACCAACCAGCACAACCAGTGAAAATTTCAGTTTTGATTCCAGTTTAGTCATCTAATGCCATGAAAGAACATGGATTATTTTTCCATTGAGGAGATTTGTAATGTTGCACATTATTCTTTTAGCAGCTGAGGGACTATTCCTTCCAAGAAAAAGTGAAAGAGACATCAGACATTAAAAGAAGGATGAGAAAAGGACATGGTGACTTTTTAAGATGATGCAAATGTCTTTTCTAACTGCTTTTGAGTTGAACTTTACACATGCCAGTTTCATTCTCCTTTCTAAGCCAACAAACAGGTCTTCCAGCATTGTGATGACATACACACATAGACAGGAATCTGTCCTGAGCTTCCCAAATGTTTTAAAAGCCCAGAAGACTGCATTTAAAGTAATTACCAGAGCACTTGCCTTCAATGTATATACCAGCTTGCGAATTGCCAGCACTACAGAATACTCATGTCAACTCATAGGGGACCAAAATTATACTAAACCTGACAGCAGCCACACTGACATCACATATGTTCCAAAATAACCCTTGGTCAAAGCCTCAGAACTACAAGTGCATAATTTTTCCTGTAACGAATCTATCATTTATTTTGTTTGTTACCCAGAACTAAGACTGGCATACCAAGCCTAAGTTTCCTTCTGATGCAATTACTTGCTAATATTGTGCCAAGTTCAGGCTAATGGTTTTCATGCATCAGTAAATGTATTTGAAGTGGGGTTCCTACAGCAGATTTCCTACTAACTTGAATAGATTTTTATTACTAAGTTTTTCATAAATGGCCCACTTCTCAGCTGGTAGCTCTGTCCTCATAAATATTTGAAATATATAGTTTATCTTTCAGCTTCCCAGGAAGTGTCATATTAGCTGTTGAGGTTTTTTCAAGATGAAATTGTTAAAATAGGGGCTTAGTAAATGGCCTTCCAAATGAGATAAAGGTCTCATTTTCTGTCTGTCATTAGTTTCAGCTGACTAATTTCTCCACACTAGCTCCTTGTGTGTATGTGTATATATGTATGGAGAGAGAGAGACAGAGTGAGAGGGATCATTGTGTTCATGTGGCTTTATCATACGAAGGAAAATAACAGACCATTACAATTTTGTATGAGCTGTCACTATGCACTAAGGTGCTCCAGCTTAGCCCAGCCTTTCCTCATCTCATTTTTTCGTGCAAAAAATGAAGCAACTCTATAATAAATGGGAGAGAGGGGTGTTTGCAAAAGATCCCCATCTTCGACATTGGGCTAAATAGGAGGGGGCTTAGTGAAAACATGACAGTATACTCCAAGAGACAGAAAGAGGCCTAAATGTGAATACAAGTCTGTGACATATGCCTTTCTTATGGTGGAAAAATAAAGGCATGTATTCTGAATATCCTCCTTGAAACAGTAAGTCCAGATTCCCCACCCACAGCAGTCTACAAGCAGTTTAAACCTAGAGTGGGCTAGAGAGTTGAAAGAAAGTGAGGCTTCTGCTCCAATGCAGGCTCCAGCCTTCCTTCTGGTAGAGGTTTTCAGGTTTAAGGGTTTAGAGAACCTGGTATTGAAGACATGGGCTGTCTAATCTTTCACTTACAAAGTCTGTTTACAAATATATTTTTGATCTTCATTTCCCAGCTTTCTTCTAGGCATCTAGGACATGAGAAACTTTGCATTTATGCACACATCACAGCTTTTTTTTNTTTTTTTTTTCCTTTTTTTTTTTTTGTTAATGATTATAACTGTTTAATTTTATTTTCTAGCTAAATGGAAGCTAGCATGTCTGAGGGCAGGGGAAGGAGTATTTTTTAGTTCTTCTAAGATATTAACCGTGAAGTAGCTGCATCCACACATGGGAGTATTAAAGAAAGTGAACATTATTATTAATATTATTATTATTATTATTATCATTATCTATGCCAGGAGAACCAAAAGTTCTGAACCACATGCAGAGAAACCATGAAGGCAGAGATACCTCGTAATAGGCTGTTTTCCATGGTTGTATTCTGCCTGGAACGAGCTCCCTACTAATCTGAAATAGCCCAAGCAGTATTGACTGGCAGGGGACACCACAAGGAGTCTGTATTTGTGCAGAGTGTGGTAGAAGATAGGTGTTACCCCTGTGTGTAGGAGCAGTGCTTTGATTTCTGGCAGAGGGCTGATTTCTGCTTGCTGCTCGGGTAAGCTGCTATTTAATTTCACGGTGAACTGTGTCACAGCTCTGTTTTCCTTTGCACTCTAAATCCTAGTAAATTGCCAAACACAATATATGTTTGTTTTAAACAACCTGTTCTCATTGTCCATTGATGGGCAAAATTCTAACCTACTAAAATGAGCATAATCCACTAATATCATTTTACCCTGTGCAGGCAGCAGTGCATCAACAGCTTATATAAAGTATCAGCCTCTCTCTTTCATACTTAAATGGCCCAAGATTCACATGAACTGACTATCTCTATTTTTAATACACAGATCCCCACAGAGCCCTGTCTGGTAAACAATGGATGTTGTGACACCCATTTTAAAGATTAAAAATTCTGACACAAACAAGCTGTAGGCCAAATAAACTGTGCCTAATAAGATTCAAGAAGTCTTGCATGCCTCTTCAGAGGCTTCAAACAGTGACAATCTGTCTTCTCTCCACTAAGTCACTCTTCTTGTTTTTTTCCTGCATGCCTTTCCCTACCATGAGAGGAGAAGTATGAAGCAAAGCCTTAAACAGTTTCCAGAATGCAGGGGTATTTTGTATTTTAGAAAGAAGATAAGAAACTTAGTGGGTAAGAAACATCATCATACCAAGAACAAAGTATAGCAAGCCTCTAAGTCATATAAAATATATTGACAGTTGTTCAATGTTATTAACACACACAGAGTTATTCACCCAAGGAGAGACAGTAGCTGGAATAAGTGCACTTATGCAGATTACAAGAAGTCCAGATGCACAAAAGTGTCAAAGCTGTAAGAAAACTCCATTCTCACTCATTCTACCTCAGTGGTTTTTGAATCTGCTGAGGCTGAGAAGAGACAGATCATTTTATCATAGTTTCTTCTTACTATGAACTACACAAGCTGATTTTCACAACAGCATTTTTTCCTATCAGCTCTGAAATTTCTCTTAGAAAATCTCTACTGATCATTTTCTGCTCTGCTTTTTGTCTGATTTTTTCCAACTTTTGACTGACAGTCAAATTATTCCACTGACTGGCACATAACATTTATTTACATGCTTAAACATTTATGTAAGTGCATAAAATGTGCCACATGGTCATCAGACTGGACTGGTGTTTCTCATACTCTATCTCTTGTGCATTTCTTTTCTTAGTCAAATTTTAGAAATCATTTTAAAATGGGGTAATTAGAACTACAGTCATACCACATCTTTTAACAGTCACATAATAATGCTGCTTTGCTCTCACTTCCATGTGATTCTTGAGACTGAGATTGATCTTTTGGTCATCAAGAGGCAATATTCTTGACTTCACTTTTATCCTGTGAAACGCTCAACTAAGTGCACAAAACATTTTACATAGAGGGCTTCCTGGCATTAGGATTTTTTTCAGATGGATCAGGGCCTTGAGCCCTCTCTTTAATAGCCAGGCAAGCACAGAAAATTGAGATTTGGATGTGCAAATATGTCCCCACAGATATAATGGGTGCTTTGAGACCATGTTCATTTCACATTAAAATGTTTGAGCCTTCAACTGACATTACTTTTCATGACACAAAATAATCCAATATAAGAACTTAATTTAGTGGGGTTCTGATTGAATGGAAAATATGTGACCTGTTAAAAAATGATAGTTTCTTTCTAAAAGAAAATATCTCTTCATCTTCTCCATTAGATTACACAATGTTCACAGCCATAGGTACATCTTACATTAATTACTGATGGTCCAAACAACATATGGCATAGTTTGAATATTTCATAAAGCTCTGCCATGGGATTTAACTTTAAGTGAGTCTTAATTCCACCTGAAAGGCCCCCAAGACTACTTCCCTAAAAAAAACCAAAAAACCCTAATCAAAGAAAGGCTTGGACAGAATCCAGGCAACCTATCATAATTTAGAATTCAAAAGGCAATATCAGAAGGAATGGTCTAAAGTCACAGGAAAGGACAGAAATAACACAAGAAAGCTTTTTCTCACATAGTCTCTAGTGTTTTTTCATTTGTGTGAGAAATTATAAGGGAAACAGTAGACCACAGATATTTTCTGGGGATTAAAACAACATATGCTGTTCAAGTACAGTCTCTAGCAAGCTTTGTATTTAAGAAAATGAAACACAATCTATCCATAGCATTCTCAGCAGAAGATATAAAAATGGACTTACCTGTTGTCAAGTATTCCCTTAAGGTAGTCTGGGACTAATAGGAATAGGACATGAAAGTTCATCTACCCATTAAGTTTTTATTCAGGTTGTGGTACCAAGGTACCTTTTAAAAATGCCATATAAATGATCATCAGATAAGAAAGATTTCACCCATATTTCAGCTCCTGAGGGGAACTTTCCCTCATATGCATATTTATATAAATCCTCTGAAAGCCTGACCATGTTTCCCTCTGAAATGGTTAACAGGAACATTGGTATTGTAGATTTTACATTTTCATTGTAAAAGTGTCATTCTGAAGATGCACATGAAAGAATCCCACGCTGTTAGGCTCAACCTATCACCTAGGTTGACTGAACTTTCCATGTGTCTTTATTTATCTAACCTTGCTTTGTCCTCCTTAGTGAAAATCTTCAACACCAGCCAAAGCATATTAAATCCCAAAGTTGCAATCAAGCTTCTTCAGGATCTGTCTTGTAAATATATTATTAATATGTTATTAAAATCTTTTTAAAGTAGATTTTTGTTACTGCCACTTTTTAGTGGCCTATAGTTGTCTATTTTCTTATCCACATTGCCTGGCGGGAGAAAAATACATAGGTGCCTAATATTTAATTCAAAATAAGATTCAAAACATCTAGGCTTCCTTCTTAGCTCTGTGAACAGAGAGCCTCAGAGCATTCCAGTTTTGTAATTTATTTTTGTAATTGTAAATCCTACTCTGAGTGTAAGGGGATTATGACAACTGCTGGGGACAAGGGAATAATAATCCTTACCAATATTTCCTTTGAAAAGCAGACCTTGAGTTCCCTAACAGTAAATTTTTCCAGTGGATTAGTCAAAGAGACTCACTGCAAGAACATCATATCTCTGGTGAAGTTAAAACCCTCTTCTAAACATATTTAAAACCATTTATTTCATTTATGAAACAGCTATTTTTCAATTGGTGTTGTTCTGCTTATTGATTACTGAGAAAAGCCATTAAGTTTTCATTCGCAGGCATTCAAGGTTATAAAAGATTTTCTTTCATTCATTAAGTATCTGCAGGAAAATGGCCTTTTCAACACACTAGTCAAAATATGGAACTGTTTCGCTGCTTAAATTGCATTAAAGGAGAACTCAAGAACGGCTTGGTTTGGGGGCTTTTGCCCAAATCATAAAAATATATGAGACAAAGAAAGTAGAAGAGAATTGTTCAGAAGGCAATATGCATCAGATAACTTCATCAGTCACTTGATTTAGGTGCAGCATTTATAGGCCAAAGAAAAGTGTCACAAGCAGCGTTTTAATTAGAGGCAGAAGCTACATTCACCACTCAGTATTCTAAAACCAGTCCCTACAGGCAGTCTTTCTTTTAAGACCAAACCATCGGTAGTTCCTTTTTGCCACTAGTGTTTCATTCAACTACCACCATCATAAATTAATTCTATTGACTCATTTAAATATAGATACTTTTCTTTGCTGAGTGCTTTAGGTTCAGCGTTAATGTGAAGGTAAATGTTCATCTGTGAAAAAGAGTGTCCATTTTTAATAGGATTTTTTTCCTCTTTTTTTTGTAGGATTGCATTGAATCACACGAAAGAAGTTTGCAAGAAACCCACTACACCTAAAAGGCAACTTCATGCTAATAGACACCATCTAGCTTTTGCAGACCAGATGTCTTAAAACAGGACTTTAAACAGGACTGAAAAAAACTTTAAAATGGACTGAGACTACCATTGTTGGAAATTACTCAAAGTTTAAATTTTTTTTATGTAACTTTAGTCAGTTTTGTTCACCTTTGCCCCAAGGGAAGGGAATTGAAGTTTCTTTTTAGGAGTCTGTTCCACCCCTGGCATGGTCTGGGAAAAGAGAGGTAAGAATGAGAACCTTACCTCTAATCAGCACCAGAGGCAAAGAAATTTGTATCCAATAGGAAACCAAATACTAAGAACTGCACAACTTGGGATGAATGAACATTGAACCAGTGAATTTCTGTGGGGTTTGACTGTATAAAACATGAAAAAATCTATTAAACTTCATGTGTGATGGAATTATTTTCTCTGCACAACCCAGGCAATGTGAGGATGAAATTACTTTCATTGCACATCCTGGCCAGAACAATATCCTGGCCAGAATAAAGTAATGCCTTCATTCTCTAACACTAAAAATGCTTTTGGAGAGGTTTTTTTTGGTTTTCCCTCAGTTTTGGTGACACCATGGCTACTACTTAGGATGGCATGAAAAAGAGGAGCTACACCATCACTTGTCAAATCAAGTATGGCTGGAAGAGGAAAGGTGATTTCTTCCCAAATACAGAAAAAATTAAATACATCAGTTGCAGTATCACACACGACAAACGAGACGGTTAATCCCAATAATATTCATGTTATATTCATCAGCCTTTTTGGCAAAGTATGAGGAATAAAATTCATTGTCAAGCAGCCATATGTAATCAAACCAACCTGAGACCAAATTCTGAAAGAACTTTAATAAGATTATTTCACTGCAGAGACACTCCAGGGAACATGCATCAGAGACTGAAATGTTTTAGTTAATGACTTAGACATCTTCATGAAGGATTTTTGCCTATTATAGCAAAACTGTGTAAAAGTTGCAGAGATTACCATGCCCTGTCTAAGGCCCCAGACCTGTCTAAGGCAGGTTGATGGAGAAATGATTAAGTGACTCAGGCCTGGGCTGGAGGGAAAAGAATACATTCACACAGGGATCAAGCTTAGCACCTTAGGAGGAAGTCCACAGCCCCAGTGCTCTCAGCTGCTGGGCTGACATAAACCCTCACACCAAAGGGGTGAGGAGGAGAGGTTTTGGGCGTGTGGTGAAAGACCCTCTGCTCTGAAGCAGTGAATGCCCATCCTCTGCTCTGCAGACCAGCTCAGCTATGGGGTCCCTTCACCCCAGGGAAAGCTGCATCCATGTGAAGGACAGCAGAGGGGATGTCATGGCCCATCAAAGGAGTCCCCAAACTCTGCAGCAAAGCACTGCAATGCGATGCAAACAGATCCACAGTGTTGCAAGGGACAGTGTCAAACTTGCCCTCCCCAGGGGAGGCTCCTGGACATCCCCACCTGGTCCAAACATACATTAATCCATTGGATTCTATAATTTTTGGTGTGGATCTGCAGGGGACCCTCACCCACACACTCCTTCCTTCCCTCTCTCTCTCTCTCTTTTCTTCTCTTCCTCTCTCTTTCTCTTCACTTCTTTCACTATTAAATAAAAAGTATCAAGTTTTTTGGCACCAATATCTAACCTCATTTGGTTTCAGTCAAGTTTTGGGGTATTTTTCAAACTTTTCTGGGTTCAATCTGTATTGTTCACTGAGACTTAATTTTCTTTGCTCTTCTGTGTTTTAACTGCTTTGTAACAATATGCAATAAGGAAAGCTGAATTATTATTATTGTGCATAAACTGTAGTTATTGCTCCTAGATATTTTCTTTGTTGCGTGTTCATTATTTTAATTTATGAAAACATCACCATGCTCTTCCTTAATCTCACCTTTGTTTCCATACACCACCAGTGTGCATCTCACTAATTAGATTTCTAATTTTTTGTGACATCTGTCTGTCTCTTTCTTACTTGCCCTGTCTCATTATTTTCACATGAAATGGCATTAACACTACTCTTAATAAAAATATTGTTCCCAGATGCAGTCTTAACAAGCCCTACTCTAATACCTTCATAAGATTTATCTTTGAGCAAAGACATCATGGTGACAATTTAGGACTCAGTGCACTAACTGTGCTCAAATTCCTTCCAATCCAAGTACAGTTGGCTGAGAATTGATTTTCCATTGCAATGTGGTGTTGGCATGTGTACATTGTATAGAGTGGGCTGCCTGCCAGCCTTACCACTGCCACGCAGGACTAATAGAATATTATGTAGAATTACAAGTTTATTTCTTTGCAAGCTACCACAAAAAGAACTGGAACTTTTTCTCAACTAAGAGCAATATTGTTATTTGACTGACATTCCTTCCAAGCGAAACTAAATCATTACAAATTCCTGACTGAAATAGAACAGTAATTGACTCCATATTGCAAAATCTCTACTAGAGACACTCTTTTGCAGTCTGGTCTAGGTTCTCCACAATGATTTCCAGGGCAGGGATGATGCATTTGCTACCTGGTCATAAATCCCAGTCTGACACATCTCGATTTTTATTTTAAGACAAAGACTGAAATTCTGTGCTTGATACTAATGGCCGTGTTTCCCTATCATCTTCTCGTGGTTTCTCCACTGGGTAGTTGCTGATCCAAAGAAACAGTTTCAGAAGTACTTTAAGCAGGAAAAGGTAGGAATTTCACTTAAAGGCAAAGATTTATATCCTTGTTCCCAGGCACTCACCTACAACTAAAGTTCTCCCTTTGTGCCATTAAAAGTGTTGGATGTACAGTGAATAGGATCAGAAAACCCCCTGGGGCTAAAAGCACACCGATGAGCTTCCCGCATTCATTTCAGCTCCAAACTGCTTCCCAAGATGACTGTACCAACACAAAAAAGGGAGTGGGAAGGAACAGAGAAAAAAAGATGGATTACTTCTTTTGATGGTGTGCCAGCACAAGGCATTCATAAAGCTGCTACCTAAGGGTCGTTTTGAAGTTTGTGCTACCCCGAGAGGCTGTGGCTCTGCAGAAGTTTTTCATTTCATAATAATCCTCACTGCACCATCACCTCTTATAATCCCCTTGGTACAGGTGAAAGTATTGGGGCATGTACATGAAGGAGGATTTTGGGTGTAAGGAAGTGAATATGTAACATACTTTGTGATTTCTGGAGCACAGTTGAACTTGTGAGGCATAATTCAGATCCCAGCCTGTACAGAAATTTGTTGGGTTTTCTGATTCTTTTATTTCTTGATTCTAAGCTTTCCTTTCAATGCAATACTGAAGAGCAGCTCTAGAAAATCAAAAATCAAAAGAGAGAGGATGAGAGCATGAGATAGCAGAAAACTCTAATGATTTTGAGTATCAAAGTCCAAAACTGTAATTCTGAGAACTCCCATTCAGTCCCCATCTAATCTTGGGCATGGTGTGGAGGAGTTCTGTATCTCTTCAGAACTTTTGAATTCATAGAATCATAGAATGGTTTGGATTGAAAGGACCTTAAAGAGCATCCAGCTCCATGAGCAGGAACACATCCCCACAGACCAAGGCACTCAATCCAACCTGGCCTTGAACACTGCCAGGAGTCAGTCATGCACAGCTTCTCTGGGCAACACGTGCTAGGTCCTCACCATCCCCACAGAGATTTTTTTTCCTAACATCTAAGCTAAATCTAGTCTTTCAGTTTGATCGTCATTTTGAACTCCTTATCCTGTCACTACAGTTCCTGATGAAGAATCCCTCTCCAGCTTCCCTGTAGCCCCTTCCTATACTGAAAGGTTGCTATGAGGTCTCCACGCAACCTTCTCTTCTCCAGGCTGAACAGCCCCAACTTTCTCAGCCTGTCTTCGTACAGAAGGAGCTGCAGTCCTCTTAGCAACTTCCTGACCTCATCTGGACTTTCTCCATGTCCTTATATTGGGGGCCCCAGAGCTTGATGCAACACTGCAGATAGAGTTTTACCAGTCTCACAGAGCAGAGGGGCAGAATCCCCTCCCTCCACTGCTGACCACACTGCTTTGAATGCAGTCCAGGATACATTTGGATTTCTGGGCTACAAGTGCATATTGATGGCTCATGTTGAGTTTTTAATCAAGAAAATTGACTTTTCCTGACATCCTTGCTCAGCCCAGAACTGCCAATCTGATAATCTTGACAAATCTAAAAATGCAAGAGAAAATCTGCTACCTAAAGTGCTCAAGGATTTGCAGACTCTCAGGTCATAACATGACTCTATTCATTAAAAAAAAAAAATGCACTTTGGCATCGCTCTCAAGACTCCATTCCATTTTGTATGAGTGGGCTTGGGAAGAGATTCTCTTAACTGTACCAGGTACAATACCAAACAGAGAAACTGATTCCCACTCCTCCTCTCCTGAGCTTCCTGATCATTTAAATGCCCTAACTGCTGGCCAAAGATATAGTCACAGTTTTTCTGGTCCTATCTTTTTGATCCCATGTTTTCCTGAGAATGATCAAAGACTAAATATACATTATTCTTTCCCAGAGTTACAGAACTATCTCAGGAGGAAGAAACTGAATTCATGTCCTGACCTCCTATGTGAGTGCTCTAAAAAAAATTAACAACTGCATAATGAGAGAGGACCTTGAGGATTGGTTTTAAAAGAAGAAATTAAGTCTTTCACAGATCTTAAAAGAAAGTGATCTTCACTAGCTCAAAAGAAATAAAAAGAATTTAAGACATATATATGGTCAGAAATATTTAATGTTGGAATTATGTTAGAAACGTTAGAAAATCCATGGCAGTACCATGTGCCTTCAGTGTAATTTGAATGGTTTTAAGTAATACCTTGCACAGGGTTCATGCAATCCTGGATTTCTTTTTGATGAGACAAAATTTCATCCCATCCACTTGCAGTTGCAGAGGGAAGGAAATTTAGTTCACTATAGATGTTGAGGAGTGTTACTCATACTGCCTAACACAGCACACAAACTGGATTTCCTGTGCCCATAATGACTTGTGAGTTGTAGGTGGCAAGCAAATCTGCGCTTTCAGAACTTCACTCTGTGTTGCAGTTTCCTGCATACACTTTTGAAGTCACCACAGGCAAAAATTTCAAGCTGCAGAGAGTAGCACTCTCTCTCAGCTTTGGGTTATATCAGCTAAGCTGAGTACAGCCTAAAGACTTAGAAATACACACAACTGTACAAAATATTTTTTGTGGGCATCTAGAAATGGACATGGAACTAAGTTTAAAGTGAGCTATCTGTGGAGGTCATAATCTCTCAGTATGGGTTTACAAAATTAATCACAGTTTTCCTAATTTCAATAAGTATAGTTTACAGGACCACAGAATCATTTAGGTTGGAGAAGACCTCTGAGACCATCAAGTCCAACCTTTGACTGATCACCACCATGTCAACTGGACCATGACATCAAGCGCCACATCCAGAAGTTTCTTGAACATCTCCAGGCATGGTGATCCCACCTCCTCCCTGGGCAGCCCTTTCCAATGCTTGGCAACCCTTTCTGTGAAGAAATTCTTCCTCGTGTCCAACATGAACCTGCCCTGATGCAGCTTGAGGCCCTGTCCTCTTGTCCTGTTGCCAGCTGCCTGGGAGAAGTGGTCAACTCCCACCTGGCTACACCCTCCTTTCAGGAACTTGTAGATAGTGATAAGGTCACCCCTGAGCTTCCTTTTGTCCAGGCTAAACACCCCCATCTTAAACTAGTTTAGGTTGTCATTTATTTTCAAAGATACTTCAAAATTTTCCATCAAAAAATCTATTGAAAATAGGATCAAGGTAATAAGAACTTTTTTTTTAATGGTTTGCACACAGATAATATATTGTGTCCTCTTTTGACTTCAACAGCACACTGCTGAATAACATCGTCAGAGCTGTGCTAGCCTAATTTGAAGATACTTCTGCAGGAAGGTACTAAAGTACTCTTTAAATGGATGTTGTTAAATAGAAACAGCCTTGCCTGGATTCTGTTACATTTAAGAGACGGGAAAACAAATCAATGTTGCTGAATGAAAAAGGTGGACAAATCAATAGACGGATAAAGTACATTTTCAAGGCACTAAAAATCTGAAAATTTAAAAGTTTTAAAACTGAAAAATTACCTGTCTGCATACTTTTAAATCAAAGTTCCTGGAATTTATAGAATGCTAGATGTCAGATAATACCATGCATCTGAGAGCTTAGCAATGCAGTTTTCTGATAATGTATCTCTGAAGGCCTAGACTTCAAAAAGAGCTTTGGAATCATCAGCCATGATTTATAGAAGCAGTAATTTCACTTCTCCCTATATTTCATGTCATTAAAAAGAAAGATTGGCCTATCAGTTGAAATTCTCTTTCTTCAGGTAGCGCTAAAAAGGACAGTAAAAGCTATAGATGAACCACACTTCAGCCAGGTGATTTTCCAAAGATTAGCTACATAGGTACTGAAGAAAAGCCTGAGTTATCCTGAGTGTTATTCAGAGCTTCTTTTCTTAGTTTTTTGTCCCAGCTTCCAAAAGGTGTATCCAGCAATGCTGCTGGAGCTGGGAGGAGGAAATTATACCAAAGCTCTAGAAAGGCTTAAAAACCAAAGTTTGGTTATTGGCATATAGCCCTAGTTTCTATCTCTGTATAGATAAGGACCCCAAAAAAATGAGTGTCAGAATACCAGGTTGAAAGGAACAGCAGAGATCATCTGGTCTAACCTTTCTCGGCAAAAGAATGGAACGGGTTGGCTGCAGAAAAAGCTTTTCTTCCTTGTAAAGAGAGACATAAATCACAGCTTCAGGATCTGCTTTCAAGTCTATTTTGGGTGCATACACATATAATTTTGTTTCCCTCTCAGTAAAGGGTAGTCACAGCACTAAAAGCAATTGCAAAGCTTAGGAGAGCTTGAGAGAAAATAGCTGTGGTAACATTTAGAGCAGAAATTCACTCCCCGGTTTGCTAACACCAGACAGCCTTTTTCCAAGCATCCCCATAAGTGTGTGGAAAGTACTTTTCTATAACTGATAAAATATACGATGCCACTGAAGTCCTGCTCTCTGACCATGCCCCTCTCCTGGCTAGTCCAAAAATTAACCCTGTCCTGGCCACAACCAGGACACTCTCCTATTAAAGTGATGCCATTTTACTGACCAATGTTTATCATTAAACACTGGCTCTTGAGGATTGTTCTACTTTCTAATGCACAGCTATACTTAATTTCTCTCCCAGGTTTCCCCTCAGAGTTCAGGTCATCAAACTAATAGTTATCATTCTCACTCAAACATCTTGGTTATCTAAATGATCATTAGGTTGGTGAGACAGATGTTTCACTAGTGCTATTAACCTTAGTCATTAGTTTTTCATTTATCTTGGAGCCCTTATTGCTATTTTTCTTAGTCATAAAAAAGGGCGAAATGTTTAACAACTGCCAACTAATTTCAGAACAGGTTTCTTGCTAAAGCATGTTGTAGATTTGTGAATGAAGGTAGGTATAATACTTTTGAACCTGTGGACAAGAACCACACCAACAGTGTGTTAAACCCAAAAATCATCCATTTGTTCATATACTGTCGTGTCTGCAGTTATTCAAATTTTGCAGGACGTTTATTCAAAACTTCCCAATATAAAGGGAAGAAAGATAAAAGGCAGACTGCCTGGCCTCCCCTGAGAGGCTCTTCTTATCAAGTTTTAACAGCAGAGAGCTGCCACTTTAGAAATGTGGAGAAGAGACACCTGATATTGCAGACATCATTGAGCAATATACAGTTCATTGACTCAGCAAGGGTTCTTGAAGTTCCTCGCTAACCACAGTCTGAAGGAGCACTTTGTTCTTCCTTCTTAACTACTTAATCTCTATGTCACCCAGAGCATGTTTTACATAGAAAATTGTTCCTAGTTTCCATGAAAGTATTTTGACTGAGCCAGCAGAGAAGGGTGACCTAATTACAGTTTGGCGAGTCCCAGTGCAAACCTTGCCACCAAGAGCTATGTGGGTATTACCTGCTTGGAAACACCTGCTGAAGAGCTCGTACAACTATGAATGATCAGAGAGATACAGCACTTGTTTAAATGGTAGAGCTGTGCATTCACATTCACAACCTTTTAGTTCTGATGGCAACAGTAGGATTATCACTGCAAGATAATCAGAGAACTTCTGCCAAGTAAGACTTTAGCAGTTCACAGAACAATTAAAAACCTGAAGCAGCACTTTGGAGCATGTAAGATAGGATAGTTTTTATTTTAAAGGGTTTTAAATTGTGTTAATGTGGTTTTATACATTATTTAGTGACTACTTATAGAGTAATACAGTCTCAAACCTCCAGCCCCTCCGGTTTTTTTCATTAATAGGTAGTAGAAAGAATCCTTAATACCTTTTAAACATATGGTCAAAACTATTGTTTCAAAATCTAATTAACAAATCTTTGTTTTTTCATTCATTCACATCTCCAGTGCACAAAACACCTTTCTGCCAAGTCTGGACTAGCTACCACAGGAGCCAGTGGGAAACAGAGGGGACAACTCAGCTTAACTTTCAGAAATCTCAGAGCCAGCCAGCAGACAAGTTATTGAATATTTCCCTGTCCAAATGATGTGGAAGAAACTTGCTCCTTGCTTTTCCCATTGCAGTTTCCCACCCCAGCACACCTGTTCCCCATCACATTCGCTCTCCATCACCACCTATCCTATGAAAGGAATATTGTACAGAGCACTTCCTGCAGTCACATGGGAGCTTTCAACATGCAGCCTCTGCTTAATGTGCTAGAAAACCCTCCACCAGGATTTAACAGCACACAGGGTGCAAAGACCTGACAGGAACAAAGTCTTGCATATTTCCTTCTGTAAGGAGAAGCACTCAGCACTGATTTCACAGACAGCAGCACCTAACTCCTAATTACCACTGCCTCCCACCGAGCAGAAGCCAGCTTCTTTCTCTCATAAACTTTGCAAGATGCAGCTTTTCACAGGTCTTGGATCATGGCTAACTCAGAGAGCATCACTTTTCCTTCCATGCAATTAAAGTAGCACACACCAGGAAAAATAGAGCCAGCATCTGTTTGCCTGGTGATGATAATGACGGGCATGTTATAGGGATGGAGGAAAGGTGCTATAAAAGCCATCCCAAAAAAGATGTTCAAGATGGGTGGTCAATGTTTCTGCACCAAATACTGTCCTTCACATCTCTGAGATGAAAAGCCACCACTCGTTTCAGCTAATACCACAGATTCTGTTTTCTGAGACATTGATAAATAATTTGGATGGGAGACTGTTTCTCAGCTTTGTAGAAGTCTGTCATTTTTATAATACCTGTCCATCTTAGGAGTCTTACAGTGCATCATGTTGTTTTGAAAGTGTTAAATATACATAAATAAATGTGTATTTTCTTGCTCAGAGACAAGTCTGACTCCTATAGAAGTCAGGTTTTCATCCTTCAGATTACAAATAGCAGCTGGGACTGACTGGCTCAAATTTCTAAACTAAAAGAAATGCAACAATAGTTTAAACCCATAACTACAAGGGAAGTATTCCATGAAATGAGAGGCAAGATATGCATCAAACTAATTCTATTTACTACTGACTTCAATAGATAAGAGATTATATTGACCTTTCTAACATTTGATGCAGCGCAGTAACCAGAGAGAGATAATAAAACCTACAGATTGGAAAGAGCTGAAGGAAACAGAAAACAGAAATGAAAGGAAGCCTTGTGTCCTTTCTTCAATCTGTCAACTTCGACCTGTGTATTTGAGTTTATTTTACAGCTAAAATGAACTCTTTACACTGAGTAAAGAGAGTCCCTTTACTATGCATAAAGTCATAAAATTAATGAAATTCTGTACTGCAAGATGGGCATGTGTGATATTTAATACACTGTGTCTCAAGAATATGGCCAGGGAAAGTTTTATTGCTTAATCTTAACCAAAATTGGCTAAGCTATTCTAAAACAGGGAGTTAAACTTTTCAGAAAAGTTCTATGCCCAAAAAATCTTCAGAACATCATCAACTAAAAATTTGTGAGAACTACTATTTACCTAGCTATGGAAAGCCAAGACAGACTAAAATCAAAGTAGCACTTCTAAGATCCTTTTGAAATGTTTCTACTGAAGACTGTTATAAATATTTTATTGGAAGAATAGAAATTCCAACTGTCCCTTGAAAAGCTGCTGTGCTGAATTTAAAGATTCAATTCAACCATTAAAGTATCAAATGGAGATTTTAGTCCTGCTATTATTGAAAATCAAAATGTAAGTTTATACTGTGGAGCCCCTAATGATGCCTCCATAATAGCAGCATTTTGGAACTAGACTCAAATGGTTTATGCCACTCATCAAACTGACACAAAAAAAGAAGAGATTTAGTCTTGAAATAAAATAGTAATTTTTCCAGACAAAAAGATTGCTGAGAAGATTCTGTTTTATTAAAGATACAGAAAAGGGCAGCTGTTGTCTTTGATTATATTTACAAAGTATGAATCAGTTTTAATTTTAAGATAACAAACCAGAATAAATTAATGATCACAATGTGGGGACATATGCAGATGATAAGGATGATCACAGTCCCTCATTTCAATTTTCATTTCAGCACATTGCTGCTGCAAATATCTATCAGGCTTAAGGAAACAACTGCAGACTGTCATTGAAAAGTTTACTGAAAATGGGAGAAAAGAATCCAAGAGGAAAATAAAAGGTCTTGTAAAGAATTAAACTGAAAGAGGAACCGAGGGCTCCATACCTGAATTCCCTCTATTTTCCAAATGAGAGTCTGACAGTGAAATTTCCATGTAGTTAAGCTTTGAATATGTGCAAAACAAAGAAAATTTTATCCCTTATACTGAAATATAAATATGTTGGTACCTTAAGTCACAGGACCCAGACAGAGCATCCCAACCCATGTGTATTAGTCAAGTGACCATTTTGCAGATGCAGAAACAAGGATATTAAACTGAACAATACATTTGGTTTGAGGTCATAGAGAATAAATGTCTTCAAGTTTACTGCAAATATGAGAAAAACTACTTCTCTCCAGCATTAAGAGATACATAGGTTCTAAGGATTTCTGGTTAAATTTTGTTCATGCAGTTACTTCAAATGGTGCAATAATTTTTAGCATTTGCTATCCCACAACAAAATGTACAAATAACAAAACAATGCTATTTACAAGCCATCTGTGACATTGGAATAGGGATTAATGTAGAACAAGAGGAAATTAGGGAGTGTTCAATATTGCACAGAAAGTAAACAGTTCAGTTCAAATTTGCAGGAATAAGAAAAGACAGGTAAACACAAAATAAGTCTAACTTTCTGAATTAATTCTGCAGGGTATGGGCTTACATAATAGGAGAAAATTATATGCCTTCTTTTCACTGTCTAGTTGAATATTGGCACTCTAGAGACCATCACAAGAAACTCTATAGAAGTCTATGAATTTCATTACAAATTTGCAATACTCTGGTGAAGCTAAATACTGTGAAGAAGAAAGCAGCAAGCTCTGAACACAACTGTAACATGCTACATGAAAATCATTTATCTGTGGAGTAGTAAATTGATCCATCTGGCTGCAAACTCATTTGCAAGAAACATAAGTATCTAGTCCTGCCTGTCCATAAGAAGGAGCAATTATTTTGGTTAAAATACCTGGAGTGAAAAGGTTGACTTTGTGCCTGAGTAACTCTATTCCCCACTGCAGTAAATTGTACAGTGAGACTGTATGCATATCACATGCATTCAGCATGCATATCCACTATATGTACAATGCTTTCATTTGCCTGATATAATCAGTTACCATTAAGTATTATATTACTTGTATGTTGTCATCACACTCATGATTACTTTTGCAGTGATAGAGATGTCACACAGGTCGTGGAAGCTTTATGTCTGCTTATATTATTACTGACCAATTTTTTAAAAATGCATGTCTAGCAATATCAATAAATTGCTTGCTCTCTCTGGTCTCCAATCTAATCTAAAGTAGCTTTTTTTGATTAAAGTCAAAATAATTGCTATAACACCATAACCTGTTGTAACACAACAGGCTCAGCCAGACAGACAGTCCTTTGTCTCCCTCCCTGGATGCAAGATGTATGCACAGAAATCCTGTCAGACTCACACATCATGCAGAACACCCAAGGGTTCACCAGGTTTTGGGTTATTTTGGATCAATTTATTATCCTTGTCAGACCCTGAAACTCATCATCTCTGGTCCTGACATCTTCTCTGGGGAGCACAGCCAGAGGCTGCCATTCAGAAACAGCAATTTCCTTCATCCTCTCTACATGGATTTACTTTGGCAGCTATCTGTAAGCTCGACATACTGGGAAGTATAACCTAATCATTCCAGAAGAAGATTTCATTCCACCAACGACTTCTGTTTCAATCTACTCGGGTATCATTTGTACACACATTCTCTGTGCAGGGCATACCAATATTCCAAGTTTAGATTTCTGCTGCAATCCCTCTCTTGGGAAAATTATAAAAGGTGCTCCTACCATTACTGTATTATGATTATACGTACATAACCTAATTGTTTCTGAAGTAGCTAATTTCTTTTTGCTACTGCACAGGTCAGTTAAAGAGAGATCATCTCATAGAAAACTAATTTTATCACAAATTTATAATAAAGCAGAGTCTGTATGGCTTTCACACGTGGTAAAAATTAGACTGATTAACAACGCTCCATGATAGCTCATTAGCTAAAAGCAAATGCAAGCTCAGTACCATCATTAAGTGCCAAAGGTTAGCTAAGGTGATATTCATGTGAAAAATCAGGAATATCAAGGGATGTAGCTCTAGTACTGTTGATGGCAAGGAAAGCTCTTGGAGCATTTGGTTCAGAGTCACTACTGTGTAGCTGCAAGATTTGTCAGACCCTCTTGAGTGTGAGGTTGTTCATAGGCCAATTAAACTACAGCCCTAGGGGATAAATATGAGAAAGTAGTGAATTTATTCTTTTTTCTGATACACTTCTCCTAACAAGGAAAGGTATGACATAGCACTGTACAGGAACTGAACATTTTTACCAGCATAGCAATATACTGGATAAACCTTTTATGAGGTTTAGAAAATAAGGAGATTGTCAAGCCATATCAGCTTTTTGCTATCAGAAGACTATCCAAGAAAATCTTGTATTTATGTATTTGAATAATCTTATTTTAGGTCAGGAGGTTATAAGATGACATACTTCATCTTATATTTAATTAGCTTGTTGAAGCAAGGTATTTTGTATGCTATATTGATAGGTTAAGAATTACTTAGGTGCACAGTTCAAAGCACTTAAATTATTCTATCAGTAATCAAAATATATCCATTTGTATTAAATCATTTCCATTCTCTCATTCTTCTACATTTTATATAACTGTATTCATCATTAATACCATAATTTATTTTCTTATGCAGCCAAGACATTAGGAAACATATCTATAGATTAATTCCTTAAATGAAATTAGGATATTACTCTCACCCATTTCAGCTATTCAAAAAAATGATTTTAGCCTCTCCCTTTAATGAAGAAAAGTATATTGCAGAAACATGACCAGTGGTACACAGCCAGGGAAAACAAAAACAGCAGTAGCTTATGGAAACATTACACAAATTTCATTCCAGCAACACCAGAGCTTATCAAGTTAGCAGGAAATATCTATTGAATCCAAATTTTTTTTTTTTTTTAATTCAAGGCTATGTAATCAAAACAACTGCCAAAATGGAATGGGCTTAAAAGTGCAACCGCCTTGTAAAGTAGAAGATTCTCATCAGCTTCAGGGAAGAGTTGTAATCAAGATTTTAAACATTCTAATTTATATAATGCACTGACTTATTATGTATAATAGTTCATGCACAGCATACAATAAGTAGCACAGAAAAAGGCAAATTCTCAGACAGTTGTGATGCAGTCAAATAATATATTGGCTGTTTCAGTTATCCTGTACTAAACACGCCCTGTTTATTTGTGACTTGTACAATTCAGCAGGGCTGAGTTGACAAAAATTGCACAAGAGGTTCTTTGTATGTTTATCGGGTATGAAGATTTTATACAAACAAAAAAACAAAGCAAACAACCTGAAAAACCACCACCACACACCCCCACACCAAAATCAACCAAATCAAACACATTTTTAATTTGGCTATAACACTTAGAAAATTGTAACACAAGGATTTCAATTCTCCTACTAATATAAATTCCATAGAAACTAGGACAGATGCAGAAGAATGAGATAGAAATTATAACCCATGGTGGCTAAGCTACTTTGCTGGGTCATGAGAAACCTACTCTACTGCTAGCAAACTTGCAGATGACACCAAGCTGGGACCGAGTGTTGATCTGCTGGAGGGTAGGAAGGCTCTGCAGAGGGACCTGAACAGGCTGAATAGATGGGCCAAGTACAACAACATGAAATTTAACAAGTCCAAGTCCCAGGTCCTGCACTTTGGCCACAATAACCCCCTGTCACATTATAGGCTGGGGACAGAGAGGCTGGACAGTGCCCAGCCAGAAAGGGACCTGGGGGTGCTGGTGACAGCAGCTGAACATGAGCCAGCTGTGCCCAGGTGGCCAAGAAGGCCAAAGGCATCCTGGCCTGAATCAGGAATGGTGTGGCCAGCATAAGCAAGGAGGTCATTCTTCCCCTGTACTGGGCACTGGTGAGGCCGCATCTTGAGTGCTGTGTCCCGTTCTGGGCCCTCAGTTTAGGAAGGACGTTGAGACACTTGAGCATGTCCAGAGGGGGCAATGAGGCTGGTGAAGTCTGAAACACAAGTCCTTTAAGGAACAACTGGGGGAGCTGTGGGTGTTTAGCCTGGGAAAAAGGAGGCTCAGGGGTGACCTTATCACTCTCTACAAGTTCCTGAAAGGAGGGTGTAGCCTGGTGGGGGTCAGTCTCTCCTCCCAGGCAACCAGTGACAGGACAAGAGGACACAGACTTAAACTGCACCAGGGAGGTTTAGCTTTGACATTAGGAAAAAGTTCTTCCCAGGAAAGGTATTGGGCATTGGAATGGGCTGCCCAGGGAGGTGGTGGAGTTACTGTCCCTGCAGGTGTTTAAGGAAAAACTGGATGTGGCATTTAGTGCCATGGTCTATTTGACAAGGTGGTGTTCAGTCATAGTTTGGATGATCTCCAAGGTCTTTTCCAGTCTAGTTGATTTTGTATTCCTTTCCTTTAAACTCAGAAGGAAACAAAAATGCTTTGTTTCACCGTTTTGTATGCTTGCAAGGAAAAATATTTTTTATTAGAAATGGAATCTAAATCTCCATATTTGTCACACTCAATGGTCAGTCCTGTTTCTTAGGCTTTGGTTTTTTCAGTAAGTATGAAGGGTTCCGTATCAAAACACATCTCTCCTACTAAAGCTTATTTTCTAGCATTCACTCAGATTTGAAACTTGTATCTATTCAGCCAAAACAATGTACTTCAACAAGAACTACACGATTTTGCTGTCAGAAAAAACCCAAACTAATGACCTTCCACTAACTTAAAAGCAATTAGGCACTACAATGGTTGGATTCCTGGGACTCTTACAAACTACCAGCATCAGCAAGAATAATTATTGATCTAGACATTAATTTATGAGGGGAGAAATGTTCAAGAGTTCAAGAATAATGAACTTTAAATGTAATACCTGTTATAATCAAAGAAAAATGTAATGAACGCTAAAGATCATACTCAGCCATATCACATTTTCCCCTGAAAACTCAGAGGCTCGTGGACATTACTGTTCTTCACAATACCTGAAATGAAAGCTACTCCTGCAGACTGTTATCTGTAATGCTCTTATAGTACCACAAAATTTCTAACACGGTCTTCCATGTTCTCTGCTATGGAAGTGTCTGGGAAAGTTTGTGATTTTGAATATCTGTCTTAGCAAATATGGTTAACTCCCTGAGCAAGCATTATAAATTTAACATCACTGTGGTTTCCTTGGCTTTCACTCCAGATGTATTTCTTAGCACTGATTTTTATCCTAAGAGCAGTCTAAAAAATAATGTACTCCCAAGCCTGTGACAAAGGCTTTCTAAATGTGATTCCATGTCCTCCTGTGTTAGCTGTGATTTGAAATGGCACCTCCCTTTTGTTCCATCACAGCAAATCTTCACTCTTGCATTAGTCTTGGCCTGGTTCATTTGCAGATCATAAATACCCCAGCTTTTATACTTTAAAGCATTTAAATGGAAGATAATCAGTACTTTAAATATCAGTGTATCTAGTCAGAAATGCAATCATGGCTCCATATTTAACAGCAACACTGTCCTGGTTTAGGGCAAGTGTTGCAGCAGTCCTCTTGTTAGAGGGCAGAAATGAGGCAAGGCACAGACTTCTTGTTCATCACAGCATGAAAAGGGTCCTGGTTTATTCCTCTTTACAGCTCAGCCATCCTGACTCCAACCATTCACTGACTCTGCCTGCAGCAGCTTCTGCTGGAGGTTTCCCTTGCAGCCTCTGACTGCTGGTTATTTCCTGCTAAACCATGACTGCAGATATCAGTTTGCAGACTCTGAATGCAAGCTTTTACCTGGCTAGACTGTGGCTGCAGCCCCAGACTGACCTCACAGCAGAGATGCTCTGTCCCCAGGATCCTTCTTCTTCATGAGCCTCCTCATTCCCTCTTCCTCAAGGTTCCTCCTCCATGATAATCCTTCCCTTACCAGCTCACCCTCTCTTTTATTTTACTCATCCTTATTGTATATAGCTATTGTATATTATTCATCAGGACTGAGGCTGTATTGGTTAATTAACACAGCTGTAAATTATCAGGGTGAGGTCACCTGTATTCTCTTCTCCTACAGGCAGATTTGGGAGGAAACTTCCAAAGGGGTCCCCCTAGAAAGCAGATTGAAGAGGCCTCTTCCCCTACGGGTTTGGGGAAGGATTTCCTTGGAGAATAGTGGAAAAAACCTGTTTATTTAACCAGCAAAGTATTCACAAACATAAAAAATGAATAATATTAAAGAACAAAACCTCTTGCTGTTCTGAAGAGATGGCAAATTCAGAAAGTCCTTGTTGCAGGGTGTAGCTCAGCTCACTCAGTCTCTTATAAGTCCCTTCGGTGCTGGAAAATGCTGTTCTAGGCCCCAGTGGGCCACAGGTGTGAGCCCCTGGTGTTTGTCTGTGTTTTCAGTCCAGAGCAGGGACAATCAGTTCCAAGAAAAATAAAAGCCACAGTCCAGGGAACTTCTCTGCCTTAGCTAGTTAAAAAAAACTAACTAAAAGCAAAGGAGAGCTGTCTCCCTCTGTCTGTCCATGCTGCAGACAACACAGTCCAGGAGAAGGGATGGGGGGGAGTGAGGGCAGTTTCTGCAAACAAACTGCACACTTCTTTTCTCCCCTCCTTCACCCTCAGAACCAGTCTTAAATGTGTAGAACTTAATATCCAGCACAAACAATACAGACAACTGGGGATACAAGCATCATAAAGTCACCCTAGGACAAACACCTACAAAGATTTTAGGGGACTTCCTTACCTTTCTTCTGTATTCTTTGTCCTATTATCCACTATTTAATTCTTCTTCATTTTACTGGGAATTATCACATAGAGTTGCAAATGTTTAGACCTGAGAGCAGTTGATTTTTACACAGTTCTTGAAAATATTAATATGATAAAATTTTTTTGTGGTTTTGGTTGGGACAGTAGGGGAAAACTTCAAAGAGCTCTAGCTCCCTTAGGGTTTACATACTTTAAAATAACAGTATATCTCTGTTGCCAAGGGGGGGCAGGGGGGGTGGGAAACAACAGAACTTCAAATTAATATTACATTGGCAGCAGGTTTTTACAGACTATTTTCAGGACTGTGTGCTGACTCCCTAGCTTAATGAACAGTTTGATTTAAAGCTTAAAATTATTAAGTGTTCCTACCAGAGTCATAAATAATGCAGTTTATAATATTCCTATCGAGCACATAAAACTACATTTGTCCTCCATTAGCAACACGCTTTTTAAGTAGCCTGACCTCTTCAGATATATAAGAACTTGCAATTAGTGCAATTTGTCACAGGTCCTTTACATTTTAATAAGACGTAATTAGTTGTCTGTTTAGTCTAATTAACTTTGAAACCCTGACAGTTCTTGCTCTCTGGTATAACGCACAACTTCTTATTTGAATTGCTAATACTGGACAGAGTGCCTCCACACAACAAGAAATTTAAATCTGTGTACCTTTACTGACCAGGAGGCACTGAAATAACCTGCCAATATTTGCATTAACTTTTCCAAAGCCTTTTTCATCAATCTGTGACAATATATGGGAGTCAATAATATCGAGGAGTAGTCAATGTGGGAGCATTTGGGAAACAGGTGGAATTATTGTACAGTACTATTAGACTTCTACTAAGTAATTCTGAATAATACTACTTCTACTGGGTAATTGTGGTTTAGTCATACTTCTCATATTTCAGACATGATTTAACAAATGCATTACAGAGTCAGCCCAATGGAGATGTACATCCTTTGTGTTCTTTGAAGTTAACCTGCACTTCATGAAGAATCAAGTGAAGTATTAGATGACCTTGAAAACATGACATTTTAGTGATTACAGAAAGGTATTTGCTGCATGGAAGTAACATTAAACATTGAGCTAAAATCTCCAGAATAGGTTAAACATGTTAAAATCTCTGATATTCAGATTTCAACATGTTTTTTTCAGCTATATGATATGACAGTATATATTGATTTGAATTAAAATTATAGCTTTAAAATATGGCAGATTTATTTTATATTCTCCTTAAGATTATTTTAATTACTTAGAGGACTGAATTTGCAGATAAATGACACAATTCAGCTGAATAGTATATAAAGTGCAGATTTGTTGTTGTGTCCTCTCCTGAATAAAATAATTCTCTGCAAATATACTGAGAAACTTAATGATCTTCAGAACTGTAGAAACAGGGGAATGTAAGAATCTGTACAGCAAAAAAAAAGAGCATGCAGAGAACAGAAACCATTCAAAGAAGTGATGATTTATGTTCAAATAGAGCATATATAATACATTCAATGGAAGGTTTTGTGAGTTGAAATAATATATATATATATTAATCCTAAAAAGAGGAATAATTTCACAGTCTCAGGTTCTGTGCATGGCTCTTCCAAAATGCCAAGCAAGGGGATGTATAAATCTCACCTACTATAACATATAGACACTGACAGGGACAGAATGAGCACCAAAGCAAAAATGAAGTAGAAATGATTTTTTATTACTTTAGGTATTTCTTGCTGTCAGATAAAAATGAGAGCATTACTAAAAATTTTACAGTATGACAGCTATGCCTTATGGATAACTTCTACAGTTTGATATATGAGGCGGAAAATGTGAAAAATATTGTGAAGCACCACCTTGACACAATGATGGAATGCCACAGGAAGCATGCTAACTCCAGAAGAATGTAGTAGACCACTGTTAAATAAAGGAAGGAGACTTCAGGTCCAGCCAAAAAAAAAAAAAAAAAAAAAAAAACAACCCACCACCACTCTGTCTTTAGAAGAACAAAAGCTGCAAATCTTTTTTAGACAGCTGCCCAAGTTCTGATGGTGTAGTTTGAACAGGATTACCTCTAGGACTTTCAATAGGTACAGAAGGTTTTGCAAACATTTGTATTACACCCTTTACAAAACATCAGAGGGCACAGCAATTCCAGCATCATAGATTTTGTTACAACTGACTATGCATTTTTTGAAAGCACTCAGATAAAGCATGTGAAGGCTCAATAGGCAGTAGTTGTGTGGCCAAAGCAATTTAAAATAACTGTTATCCTTTTATTTGTCAAAGTCTGCTCCAAGCCTGACTACCAACAGTAAAAAGCTGAAAATGAGTAAGTATCAAATTCACGGAACACTAATTTAAATGTACACTTAACATCATAGACACACATGCACCATAAACCAGATGCCTCTGTATTTTTCATACTTCAGTATTGTCCTGTGCTCTCCCTTAAAGCCAGGGCCCCATGAGTACCCCAGTTTCTGCTTAAAAGAAGTTTAGAGAATAACAAATGGAATAATGCTTACAAAATCTGACCCAAGCAGAAAGAAATCATCTCACTAAGTTCAGAAAAAATGTAAGGCCAAATCACATGACAATAGATTTAGAAATACGTCAAATTTGTTATTAACTAATAGTAATAGATCTCTGCTGGGGAGTAAGGAGATTAAATATCTGAGAGGTGAAAAGCAATCTTTCATCTAGACATGAGGAAAATTTATTTTTTTAATCATAGCATAGCAGACATACTTAGAATCATAGAATCATCTAGACTGGAAAAGACCTCTAAGACCTGTGAGAGGTACTTTCAATATATTTGTTTCAGAGCACGTAAGCACATAAGTTCATCTTTAGAAGATTATTCTAGCTCTAGAACCTTTCAAAATGTTCTAATCATAGAAAGAAAAGTAATTCCTGATAATCAGCAACATTTGAATGGAGGCAAGCTTGGAACAATAGCAACTTAGGAGATGTTATTTAGTTTCATAGCATATATTTTAAGTGAAATAATTTTGTGTGCCTATAAGGGAAAATCCCAGCAAGAGTTCTTACATTAATATATTCTAAATTAACTTGTGCCAGCTGACAAAGTCCAGTGAAGAATTTTGGCAGAGTTGACAGTAGCTGACATGCAGGTATGATTGATGTCTGCCTTCCCTCCAAGGATAAATGGAAAGCTGGCAAATGCCACATATACATAACGCCTCAAATTTTTAAGCAGAATTGGTATTCAGACATCCTAATTGACATTTCCCCTTCATACTTCAAATTATTTCTCTGTGCATGGTGCGAGTTTATAGAATATGTTTTGTTGTATAGTCTGGTTTTATCACGTCTCCTTTAGGCTTTCTCCAGGCAGCTGCAGTTATAAATTGGCCAAAAAGCACTGTTTGTAGCAGAGATGAAATAGAGATTACTCCTGTCAAAAAAAAAAGTTAAAAAAAAGCCAAGCAAAAGAGAGGCCTTTGTACAGAGTCATTAGCAGTACACTGAATTTTTATTCCACTCACTCTAAGCTGCCACCCAGGCTACTGCTGCTAAAAAGTAGTAAAATAATAAAGGAGAACGTTGGTCTTTCTGATATGTGCTAGGAAGTTAAAATAACAAAAGCATGGAAAGCATTTCAAAGGTCTCATTAACATACGGATGGTCCTGCTGGACCAGTCTAATAAGGGTCAGGGAAGATATGAGTTGTGTGACCTCAGGAACACAGATCTCAGGACATGAAAGATGCCAGCAGAGGTTTTACTCTGTGTCTCCTGTGATTCTGTCACGCTCCTGTCTCTGGTTTGTCATGTTCCATGCCTGTTACTGAACAATATAACATGATCTATGCTTCAGGGCTTCCTTCTATTCCTGCTTCTGTTTCATCAAATAGGGGAAAAAAATAGCAGAGTTTATAAGCTTATGGGTTATATATTTAGTCCTGGGAGACATACATAAAGCCTAGGGCAATGTGTGTGTGATATTTTCTGTTACAGTCAGGACTCTGCTATTTCTGTGTCTGTGTTACAAGAATTTGGTGAGCCAAAGTCTAGCTATGAGTGGAAAATGAGGAACTGCAGCAGTACCTGGAAATCAGCAGACATTTGTTTGTTTAAACACTATTAAGCATTGCACATTGATTTGCACTCTGTCATCTTCACATGTAAGTAAAAAAAGGATAAAATCCTGAGTAAAGAAGGTGGAACTCCAGATATTGATCCCCAGACTCATATTGACAAATCCAGGTTAAAACATAAATATAACCAGCCTGAATTTCACCTCAAGTTCAATCCCTAGGCATGCTGACAATGTTTGAAAGTGAAAATTTACCTACAGGCAAAAGAGCTTGTTGGAACTGCACCGCTCCAATTAGAGATAAGGATGTGTAAGTAGCTGTAAACATCTCAGCAGGCGTTGACCCTGTCTTTCCATTTCTCCATCANCCATTCCCCCATCAATTAAAAAAAAAAAAAAAGGAGAAAACCAAACCAAGTAAATAAACAAAACCTACCAAAGCCTCAAGATAGACATCCTTCTTTTCAAAATATTGAATTAGGCTAACATTTGCATTTTCTTCATGCCTGAAGAGTAAAACCCCAAATCAATCTTGAAATGGATATGGGTTCTCCTTTCAACATTTGAAGACTGAAGAACCAGTGCTTCACAAGTTTTCCATTTCAAGACCAAACTAACTTGCATTAACTTGTTTATAGCAATCAGCTTTAATATTATAGGTGAATGTTCATATAAAATTCTGATTCCGTGGTCTACTCTGAAATATTTCATTGAACCTTTCCTCCCTTAACATTTTTGAAGTCATATTCAATGCATTGGTCACGATGCAAACTATCCAACTCTGTCCCGGAGTTATGCCTTTGAAATACACAATTTCTCTGTATTAATAATACAAAAGGAGATACGATGAAGGAAGATGTTCCTTCTCAGCTGTGCAAGTATTGGAATATACAAAAATTGATTGCTGTATTGAACCCCCATTTATTTTAGATCAATTTTGTTAGTGAAGCCCTGATAGGATTCCTCCCTATGCTAGATTCTCTATGCTCACTATTAAATCCAGAGGAAAAAGCATCAAGGTGCTGCAGTGTGAGCTGCCTAAATTTCAAGATTATTCTAACAAGGATTTAAATATTTATGCATTCTTTTACTTCAAGATTTTTAATGTATTTATCAAATTAATGTAACATGAAATAATTGCTGTTGTTTGTTGTTGTTATTATTTTTATTACTGTTGTAAAAATAGAATAAATTTTATTGCTTTGATTTTTGCCAGGAAAGCAATTGTGATACATTCCCATTCCTAGACCTGTTACAGGAATTGCAAATGGAAAACCTGCTCTCCAGAGTTATTTGGGGTAAAAAAACCCCAATCCCAAACAGAATTTGCAGAGTATTCAGCCCTTGAACAGACCAAAGAGACCTAGCTAAAATATTAAGACATTTAAATACGAGTTCCAGTTACTTTCATATATTTTTTTTAGTGGTAGAATAAGTCTTCCAAAAAAAACTTTTCACAAAGTATGTTTCACACTAAAATAATGTATGAACTTGTGCAGAATATAATTTGTTTTGGTGAAAAATCCAACCATGCTCAAGTTATACCTCATGTGCACCATTGTCCTGGGGATACATAGTTTGAATTTTTTCAGTCTATTTTTGAAAACTATTATACTTCAAGTAGCTGAAGTTATTTATTTCCTGTAAATTCAGATGCCTTACATGTATTAGTATTCTATCCCAGCCTGAACCCTACAATAAGTGTTGTACCTTAACTAAACAACTGGTAAATAATCAACAAGATTTGAGGCAGGACCACAGACCAATATTCAGACAGAACTTGCCGTTCAAGACTGTAAGATTCTGCTTGATGTGATAGAGCACTTGAGAGCTGCTTCCTAAGTAAGACACTGCTTGAAGTATAAAGGGTGGCAGAAAACAGGGCCAGTTGAAGGCAGCAGTAACAGCTGTACAGAGATATGACATTATGTATACTCACCACTGTACCAGTTCTCAAAGAATTAATTTTATCTAAGTGTTGAAACGTCCACAATGATACATTAAGCAACAAATCAGCATCTCAAAGAAAAAAGTGTTATACTTTGAGATTCATTAGTATTGAGATTCATTAGTATTGAGATCTGTTAGGTGCACAAGGAAGATTCTTTGTCTAGGACTGGCCAAATTAAGAAGTTGGGCGCTTAGAAAGAAAGAGGCATAAATTAACTACATAAAGTTTGCATGCAAGGCTCTTTATCAATGAGGGCAACAATTTTAATTTTTAAAAAAAATTAATAACCATCCTCTTTTGATTGTTTCTTCCAGCAGTGTTTACTGAGGCCACAAAACAGATTAATTTCACATTTTAGCAGCATAAGCCCAGTCAATTACCAGATGACATCCATTTGCTGTATCTCACAAATGAGCAGTTCCCATCAACAATTTTAATTGATGCCTATTTCACACGAAATTTGTTCCTCAAGCAAATTACCCAGCTTAAAAGTTCACTGGGTCTGTTCAAGAACATCAATACTGCATCAACTTGCATAGGCTTGCAAACAGATGCTTGAGTTACCTCTCATGTGAGCAATAATTCTTTTCTGATCCAGTCTGTGTTGTGAACAATAAACAACCCACTTTTTACCCAGTTCATGCCGCTTTGTCAGTCAGTAGTTATGGTTGCAATTAGACATTGCTTTCACAGAGTTTTAGTTTGTTTTTTGGTTAGCTCTTTATAAATCAGAGATGGCACATAGTCTAACTAACCAAACCACTGAAGCAGAGGCAAGAGGAAGCAACTATACATGTTTATGTTAATCTCTTCAGAGACCGGGATTATTTGGATTAAAAGGAACAGCCATTCAAATAGTCTTTTCCTCATCCTGGGACAACTAATAATCTGACCAAAAATACGAGACCATTAAAGAGAAAGTCAACTCTCAACGAACAAAGAATGTGTTTCAGCTGCATAAAATCCTTTCCCCTGTGGAAATAAATAATTTTACCAGTTTAGAAAAAGATTTAAAGTGTGAATAACACACTGACACATGGTAAATTGGGTCAAATTTTAAATATACTTCATAAGCCAATAAAAAGTCTCTTGAAAATGAAATGCCAAGTGTCGTGGTTTGTCACTGCCCAAACGCCAGGCCCTCATGAAAGTCATTTGGATGTTACAGTTGGGCAGAGGAGGGGAAAAAATGAATGAAGGGTTCATGAGTTGAGATAAGGACTGGGAGAAAAAAAACACTCTAAGGGCAAAATAGGATCAAATTAAAGGTATAAAGTAAATTTAGTATTAACAGTCTGAGGAGGATAATGATAAGTAAAATAAGTGTTTTAAAACACCATTTTGCCCCCAGCCTCTCCCTCCTTCTCACCAAGGAGGAGACAGGGAATGGGGGCTTTGGTCAGTTCATCACTCAAGATCTTTTTCCATTCATTCAGGAAGAGGAGTATTTTTTCTGCTATGCTGTGGGATCCCTCCCACAGGCAAACAGCCTTCCTAAATCTGTTGTGGCATGGGTCACTCATCCACGGGGTGCAGGATAGGCTGCTGTGGAAGCAAGGGCCCTCTTTCTCTATCCCTGGAAGCAGGGGCCCTCTTCCTCCATTCAGGTCTCCACTGGATCACAGCTTTCTCTGGCATCCACCCACAGATCTCTGTGAGTAGATCTCTGTATCCCCCATGAACTTCATGCATTACAGAGGGACAGTTTGTTTTATTATAGTCCTCACTACAGCTTGAGAGGAATTTCTGCTCCAAAACCTGGAGCACCTCCTCCTCTCTTTCTTTTCCACTGATCTTGGTGCCGCTATGTTGTTTTCCCTCACTTGTCCTCCCTTCCTCCTCTTCTCTGGCTAGATGAGGAACTGCTGCTGTAGGTACCATTTCCAATGAGTTCCACCAATTCAGAGAGCCCTGCAGGATCCCACAGTACTGAGAGGTTAATCTCTCCTGGGTTCCATGGAGGGAGTCCCTGCCTGTGTTCCCTGTTCTGTGGGCCGGGCGGTGTGGCCGCCATGGCTCAGGCGCCATGTGAGGCCGCCATGGCTTATGCACCATGTGAGGCCCCCCTGGCGCAGGTACCGCATGAGGCCGCCATGGCTCCGGTGCCGTGTGAGGCCTCTGCTCGTGTGGGGCACAGGGAAGGAGAAGCCGCCGCCGCCCCGGCCCTGCTGCTCCTGGCACGGCTGGGGAGGGGCCAGGCAGGCCAGGCTTGTGTGGGATGGCCCCGGCAGAGGCACCTCGCCACCCCTGGAAAAGTCTGTGCTTGTGCTGGTCTGATTTTCTTCTGAAATGTGTCATCACAGAGGTGTCACCAACCTCTCTAACTGGGCCAGCAGCATGTCCATCTTCAGAGCCATCAGAGACTGGCTCTGTCAGCCATGGTGGAAGCTTCTGGCAGCTTCTCACACAAGCCACCCCTGCATCCCTCCCCTGCTACCAAAAAAATCAGGCCATGCCAAATCAACGCACCAAGAAAAATGGAAGATGATGAGGACATCTCAGCTAGAATGTTATGTCAAAACCACAGTAAAATAATTTAAAAGCTATCTGTAAAAATGATGGATCTGTATGTCCAAGTACTGATGATTTAAAATCATAGCTATTAAACATAAGTGCCTTTCTTCTTATTAATGAATAGCTAACTCATTTATAAGTTAGCTACTTTGGCTTAAAATTCTTCAGTCAAACAGAAACTAAAACAACATAAATAGCTCCTAAATGGGCACATTACAATTATATTCCCAGTTCAAGGACTACTAGGCAATAAAAAGAGAGGGCTGGCTTAATAAAATAATTCATCCTCCACATCGAAGTCTAATTCAACTAATGTGTTTCTTTATTTTAAAAGTCAGTTTGGTGCCCTAGTGACTTCTGACTTCCAGAAACTGTGGCATTTCACTGTCCCATTTTCTCTCTGAAGCAGTGTCTGTATTTTTCACTGAAAAAAAATTTATCCAAACAAATATCTAGAACTGTATTTGCCTTTGAAAATATGTTCTGATGAAATTACTACTACTATTTGTACCATTTTTATCCTTAGTACAAATACAAAAGTAAAAACAAGCTCTGGGTTTATTCCATTCCTTAGCCACCTACACACCATCTAACTACAACTTTCAGGGCCCGAATCCAAAAACTTCAGCCAAAAATGAAGCATGACATAAAATTAGAAAGTTTGACTCAAGCCAAGATTTCACTTATTGTGATGGATTCTTTTTTATAACCTCTGAATTAACAAAGAGAAAATGGAAAATCATAGAATATCTTGATTTGGAAGGGACCCACAAGGAATAAAACAAAACAGTGCCATAACTCAAGGAAACTTAAGCAGTTTCATTGCTATATCCTTCCAAGGCTGAGTAAAATACAACTGGCCAAAATACTGTTTTACTCAAACACACTCCATCTTATTGCATTTAAGAGCTCTAAATTCAAAATATCAACATTTCTAGGGTTTGATATGGCTTTCCCTGTGGGGCAAGTGTATATATTTATATATCTATACATTCATGTCTTTACATAGTTAAAAGCAGAAGATAAGTATTCAGTAACTTCCTTTCATATCAACTTGATTTTTAATTGCATTGTCAAAACTATGATCAAGACATTTAACTGTAGCAAATAGTTTAAACTGAAGATTGGGAATACATTTAGGGACAAATTTGAAGTAGAAAATTTCAAGTTTAGTACAATGGTTCACAGAACAAACTCTTACAAAGCACTTTTGTGTCTGACTCAATTCAACATTTTGTGCTACAATTTTCCATCATCTCCTTCACTAGAATGGGATTTTTTCACATTACAAATGACAATTTCAAAATTAAACTAAACATCAGTATGGAAACTGTGACATTTGTTTTCAGAATAAAATTATCTATTTTTATAGCCTTTTAAATTTCCAATTACTCCAGATGCAATGCCATATTTTTGTATTAAAATAGCTGAAAGGCTGAGAAGCATAGGTTGGGTTCCTACACGATATATTTTATAACTGGTTCAAAACTGCTCAGGCATAGAAATAATTTTAACCAAGGTTTAGAAGGAAATTGAAATGACTCCTTGTTGAGGGCAGGGAATGATACAAAGTGCTTCTATACATGTTATGAAGACTATACAGAGCTTGAAAGTAGATAAGTACAATCCCACTGCTGAAATAAAGGTAGTTTAAGGGCTACTATTTATTGTAGATATAAATCAAAGCAGTGAAAAGTGCCTATACTGCTATCAGCAACCATCAGAATTATAAATGTGGATGATGAAGTAAATGCACACACACACATTCAGAGGATTTCTTTACTTCCACAAGCATGCAAAAGCCTGACAGGGAACTAACCTGAGGTATTTCTATCAACATCACTTGATAGATAGTTCAAACAGTTCACACTTCTCTTGTATATGTGCAGTGAAACAAGAGGCAAGATGTAAAACAGAAAATACCCTTCAGGTAAAAGGAAAAAAAAGTCTTTGCTGGAGTGGTCTGCGGTGAACTTCCCTTAATAGGAAAGAAGCACTTAAGATTCAAAAACGTTAATTGGTTGAAAGGAATGACAGCAGTCAGAGGGTCCTCCATCAGTCAGAGAGTTTTATTAGTAAATTATGTGCTTGACATGGAAATTGTTATGTTAGTCCCTGACCTACTATATGGGCACACAGGAGTGGGTTTGAAATAAAAGGGAAGGGTAAAGGGAAGAGTGAAATTAAGCTCATGACAGTGGGGGTTCAGTAAAAGTGTAGGGTGGAAGGGAAAAGAGAAATTAAACAGGTTATTTTAAAAGGGGGAGACAATTTCTAAAAAAAAAATGAAAGAAAAAGAAAGGGGAGAAACAAGAACAAAGAGAGGGGAAAAGGGATCACCAGCCCTTGCTCCGGTGTCAATCCAGCTGATGGCTTCCCAATTCTGATCTCAGCATCAGTCCAGGCAGTAAGTGGCATTCCAGCTGCATCAGTCCAGCTGATGAGATGTCCAGGGTCTGGAGGGCACCACTCAGGCTTGGGGTGGGGGGCTATCTTTTTATGGACAGATTTCACTGCCCCAAAGGCAGGTTTCTCATTTTCTGTGCTAATTAGTCATCATGCAGTCTGTTCTTTCACATTTTTGGGCAGGGGTTAGAGGGCTTCGAGGGTCCTGAGTGGTCCCAGTCCGTGTCCACTTCCTGCCAATCATTCCTGCACTTCCTCACTACTGTATTGTGGGTCTTTCTTGTGAAAAAGTGCTTCCCTATTTCCACCTGGCCTCCCTTCTCCAGCCAAAATTTAGTATTTCTCATAGGATTTTAATAACAATAGTCCTTGGTTATTACCAGCCATCCTTGTCTGTTATTACTAAGAGTTCCTTGGCTCCACAGCCATCCAGTTATCAGTGCCTGAGACACACACATTTGCCAATTATCTTCTGGGAGTTGAGGGCTCCAAAAAATCTCACTTTGGATCACTGTTTATTGGGTCTCAAGAGAGTTGGCTTTAGTCACAGTAATTTTCCACCCTGGCCAAAATTTAAGTTGGTAACTTTCATTAACGGTTCAGCAACAGAAATATTATTATACTTGGGTTATTATTCAGACAAGAACTAAGTTTGTAAGTCTGCTTGTTAAAAACCAGGTGCTCATTAGACAGCACTAGCATTAGACATCCTGGGAACAGACAGTGTTTCTGATAAGCTGGAGAGGGGTTTTGCCCAGGTGCAGTTTGTCAAGGCTGAGGCCTAATAAGAATTTCTCAGACAACAGTGCATTCCACCTCCTAACTGAAGCTTTTTGGGACACCCTGTCACAGGGAAGGTGTTCCTGTTAAAACTGGCCTTTTGACTTTAAATGGTTCCATCGGCACATGAGTGCAAAGCCAACCTCTTCTGCCAAAAGAAATAAAACATCATCTTTGGAAAAACAGTAGGCACACCAGCAGTGTTGCAGCAAACATACTTTAACAAACCCACTGAACCGCCAGACTAGCCTCCACAAGGGGTACCCTATTTTAATTAATACAGTTCCTCTGTCCACCCCAAGATTTTTCACTGGATCCTGCTTCATACACACAGGAATTTGAGGGACGTAAAGGGCTATTCCTGAGTATCTCCCCTGAAATTCCTCCAGCAACAGTTTCTTTCTGTTTTGCTGCAGCTACTAAAGCCCTTAGGTGGTACTTTTTGATCCTTAAATTTCCTAATCCAACCTCTATCACATCTTCCACCTAAGCTGAGTGAGGTCTTCAGTTTCCTTGTATGGGATTTCTCTGGTACACACTCATCCTTGCTCAGATCTATTAATGGAGATGAATCTGGTCTTATGTTATTCTTTTCTGCGTGTGATTTCTTGGACATCCTGTCTGGCTGCTCTGACACTACCTGTTCTTGTTGGTTTGTGGAGAGACTGCCCATTAGTCTTTTTGGGGTTCCCTTCTGCCTGTCTCATAAGTGGGCACTTCCACCCACGCTGGTGGGAAAAGGAGGAAATCCTGAGTGGAATTCTCGGACTAAATTGAGCATCTCACTCTACAAGTTTCTAGTTTGCTGACTACTGGCTTTACTGGACCATACTTTCCCCCAAAATTAATCCATTTCTGGACTACCTCTCCCCTGGCCCACACTTTGCCTTCCGAAGCAGTGGTATCTCCTGCAGGGAAGGAGGTGGGCAGCAGAAAGCCTGTATTTTCCCCTGTAATTGTAATGCCATTGGTTTCAAAGAGTCAGGAAGCCCTCTTATTAACGGGATCTTCCAGTCAGCATCTACTCTCAGCATCATAGGTAATTCTTGTAAAGGGGTTAGCTTACACTCATACATCATCTGAATGCATCTGAATGCATGCTGCCTTCTGGATACTTTCTACTTTATACTAATTCATCTGTGGTGCTTTCTGTGGTTGCAGGTTCACCTCTCTCCAAGGGGTTTAAACTTCCAAGCCAGAAGGCTGCACCCTGAGTTAGGGACCACAGGGTTCAGCAGTTCCCAGTAGTAATGAAAACACTGGGACCCCAGAACCCTTCAGCTTCCTTTTAGCTAAGAAGGATTTGAGTGGCCTTCCCCACTCAAAGAAACTCTCCAAACAAATTATGTTTCAGTTCCCGAGGGTGGTAGCTAAAGTCCTTTTTTAACTTAGCTAATTCAGGAGGAGTAAATAGTATCTCTTTGGCTGCAATGACGGGGGGTTGATTCTTATAATTTTTATATAAAAATTCAGTTTTCATTAGTGGGCAGAGATGGGCTACACTGTCAGAAAGGCTGTGTGAGCCCACCGGCTCTCATTCCATCCCATTTCAGTCTGTGAGAGCAACTGCTCTACCTGTGACGTGGCCCAGGCACGCCCCGGCAGCAGCCCGCACCCTGGGCTCCCAGACCAGCTCTTTCTGCATCACTTCTCTCAAACTGCTGTTCTGTTTTCTTTTCTGTCCTAACTGTCCCTTTAGGTTTGCTACCTGGGCTTGCAGGAACTGAACCTGTGCTTGTAGGGATTTAATTACACTGTCTCCTGATGGCTCCTGGCTGCTCGCTCTCGTAGGCCTGAAGCCAGTGCCGCCCCCTAACACAGCACAGACAACTTCTTTGCCTTCCCTTGGTTTAGATTTCATTTTCAATCACAAAGCTGTGATGTGATCTATCATGCTTTGCACTCTTGTGCCAGTGTTCTGCAGCCCACTCCAATCGAGACACAGACTGGTCTCCCTCAGACCTGTCAGTGAGCCAGTTCTAATTCACCTGCTGTGTAGCTTGTTAATGCTACATAATGCACTGTTTTTAAATTGAAATATTATGTGATATTAAATTAATTGCCTCAGAGAAGTCCAAGCATCTAATAGTGACACCAGTGTCCTTATCAACCAGACCTGGAACTCTCCTGAAAACACAAGCTGACCTGTCTGAGAAGAGGCTCCATAATGACAAGCTTAATTATATTATCTGATTCTTATTTAAGAGACTCACAGAGTACCCATTTCATTATTCCACCTTGGGCTAGCATCTGGCTAATGTTTACAGCTCCATTGACTCATTCTTTTTAACCAGCAAAACTATCTTATCTGTCCCTAATATCTTTTGTCAGTTTTCCAAAGAGCATAGATAAATACCAGAGCAAGACCAGGTTCCTCAATTCCTCACTGTCTCTCTTGATACATTTGTAGAATCATAATATGGTTTGGGTTGAAAGATTCCTTAAATTCTGCTCTTTTCAATGTGCCTAGTATGGGCAAGGACGCCTTCCACTAGAGCAGGTGGCTCAAAGCCCCATCCAGCCTGGGCAGGGAAGGAACATCCACAGCTTCTCTGGGCAACCCGTGACAATCCTTCACCACCATTTATTCCCAACTTCCATAATGTTTTGTGCAAAGCATTTTTTTGTGCTGTCCTCCTCCTGGACCTTATGGAACATGCCACAGCCCTGTAAAAAGCCACTCTTAATGGGGAAGGGTAAGTCACCCACGAGACCAAATAAAAGCAGTAATTTGCTATGACTTCTAAAGCCAACCCCTATGAAGTAGGTAGAGCTGATTCTTCCACCCAGGAACTGGTTTCAAAGCAATGGATGAAAGTTGCTTGTCTCTGCCTGACCTTGAGGTGCCACACAGCACATCCCTATGGAGAGGAGGCTGCTGGAAGCTGCCAAACACCTGAACACCCCAGGATCGCCCACATAAGGACATCAGGAAAGTGCATTGCTGATGTGGCAATGTGTGACAGGCTTAGTGAGAATTACCATATAAGGAAATATTGCCTCTTAAAGAAGTGTATGCAACCAGCTCCTTTCTTTGAATAAAGGATTCAGATTCCCTGCCAGTCTCACTCCGTGCCTCCGTTGTTTACAGGTCTCTCAGGAGTTTTGGGGTTATTCTTTTTCTCCATTTAGTTCCAAGAGGACTAAGGTGTTTGTTGCAACTTTCCTAAAAGAAGAACATCAAAATCTTAAAGCCTTGTACACAGGAAAATTACTATTCTCCTGACACTTAGAATAATTTCCAGCTTCTTTCTCAGCTGCCTGCTAAAGTTTTAAAAACATTAAAGCCCTGCTTCCAGCCTGTAAGTTATTTTGAAATTCAAATCCTGTGACTTTTGAAGTAGAATTGTTTCACAGCTGTCAGGAAATACAGAGAGGCAGAGTTGTTTCTCCCAAGTCACACAACAGCTTAATATCTTACCAAGAATAAATATTTCTTTATGGGTGAGATCATGAACAATTTATTTTTTAATACACTTACAGACATATAAGTAGTCATGTTTTATAGAAAGGGTGTTTAACCTAAAGAAGGACTACAGAAAAATGGAGTGCTTCAAAGTCTGATCAACAATAAAAAATGTTCATATAATGCAGCTTCACAGAGACCAGTGCAGTATTCATGTTTAAAGCTGCTATTAAAGTAAAAATATCCTGATGCTTTCTTTGGATCCTTTATGAATTTAAGATGAAGAAAAAGAGAAATTCAAGAAGAGGAAGACAGAATTCAGACATTTATGCAAAAGGATGGATTAGATTTCAGCGTTCACTTTGCCTCAGGTACACTTCAGGGAAATTCATGACATAAATATGCATGTATCTGTGCACATAGGCATAAATCCTATGCACCATTTTAACTGCCGTTTTCATTTTCAAAGGGGGTGGGTAAAAGACAAATATCTCTTCACTGTTCTCTTTTTCTACATCACCATATATGGTATTCTTTTTTAAGTTTTTTTGCTCCCATGAAACTACAATACCCTAATTTAACTGTGCTATTAGGACCCAAGAAAAAATTCTTTTTGACAGCCAGCTTGGTAGCCTACCTCTGAGTGGCAAGGAGTTCAGACGTCCACTAACTGTCTGTGACAACTCTCACACACTTGTTTCTAAGCCCATCATAATGAGAAACAAGGTCTGCAATCAGAGCTCTCTCCTAATATAAAAAATTATGTTCTCTTGTTTGTAATGAAGCTGCTGCCTGCAGCAGTGGGACCACACTGGGCAGGGCAGGACAGCACAGAGTCAGGTGGGCACTACCATTGTACCAACTGTAGTCAGTCAGTCAAAGGAAATTTCCCTCAGAGGAAGATACAAGTAGCATGTGTCAGCATATCATGGCAGGTACCAGCACAGCTTTACAGCTTCTTTTTCCCCATCAGGAAGTTATGAAGCAAACCGGGTTCCAAAATCAGCCTTGGCCACCTCACCACCCCACTGTGCAGTGGGCACATAAACACTGTGGACATTCCTGTTCCATGCCTGGAAATGTTCAAGGCCAAGTTGGATGGGGCTTTGAGCAACCTGATCTGGTGAAAGATGTCCCTGCCCATGGCAGAGCTGGAATGAGATGATCTGTAAGGCCCTTTCCAACCCAAACCATTTTGTGGCTCTGTGATCTGCTTAGGGCACCTATGTATGCTAAGCAATAAGTTTGAGGATGGTGGAAGAATTCTGTGTAAACCTCACCTGCTTGTTTAAGTGAGTCAATGAGACAACACAAGCGTTAGAGAACTGGATTACAAATAATGTTTCTGGCTTGGAAAAACCACTTCAGTGCCTGCTGTATATGGTTAAGGCTTAAAAATTAGTGCATCATGCTGAATAGGAATTTTTATTTTTTTTAATCTTGCAAATAGTACAATATTTCAACTGTTTTACTTTGTCTCCATCCCAGTTCTGAGACCAGATTTCTGCTATTCTAAATGCCTATATATTCTCTCAATGCTTCCTCTTTCTGTGTGAGTTGATCCAGAATTCAGTGTTTGAACTGAGTAACTCCTCCTCCTGAAAGTTTAATTGGACATTAGCTGGCAGCTCTTGGGGGAATAGTGGGCTCTGACTACAGTTTTATATAGAGGCTCTGCTGGACACTTCTCACAGTAGTCAATATCTTACAGCAATTGCCAAGTAATTTCTACTATGTGTTTTAAAATTAACCATGGTAGGCACTATAAACTGATTTTCTCTGCTTTTCAGCTAAATAATTCTTATCCTTTGCCGTGGGTATAACATCACCATGATGTTCAAACGATGATACATGGATTTGCAAGACATTCCCTGCATCTCTTTCTCACCACTCTGTGTGAGGTCAAATTATGAAATGTACAGAAGGCATATAGAGCAAGGAAATAAATAGTAAAAATAAATAAAGAGTAAAAAAAAATTTATCTTCTAACATTTATTTTCTGACATTTGTTCAATATCACCATAGTTTCTTCCATTTTTTTAAATTAATAAAAAAATTAAGAATTTTAAAATACCTTTACTCTTAGATCTAGATTGAGGCTTTTTAAATATATAATAGTAATTTCTGAAAGTCTTAGAGATTACTACATCTGCAGTTGAAGTTCTAGCCCCTAAATGTTTGAAAGCCAGTCTAAAATCTACTAACCTTGAAATGAACAGTATCAGACCTTTTAAATAATCTTCCATTCTTTTCAGATATCACATTTGCTGTAAGAAAGGAAACAACATTTCAGGAAAGTTTGATGCTTTATGTTTTATCTGGTGTGTGCACAACACCTAAGAAAAGCCAGTTAACCAGTTTTTGAAAACCATTCTGAACAATTCTGAAGACGGAATTTTAATTTATAAGCTATACAGAACTTCCACCAACATTTTCATTAAAAGTAAAATCCAACTTTACTGGTAGAAACATAAAAGTGAAAAACAAAACCCCAAATCTTTCAACTTGCTTTTACCTCTGTGTAAATGTCAGGTTTGGCACAGTTCTAGTTGCATTCTGAGGCTAATTAGAACTTCTCGGTTTTTCCTGGAGGTAGCATTTAATAGAGCTCTCCTCTGCAGTATCTCTTGGATTCTGAAACAAACGGCAACTAGAAAAACAGTTCCAGTAGGGATAGAAAGAGCCACCAGAAATAAAGCAGTAGATTTTGACTGTGAATGTCAAAAGAAAGAAAGCTCATCCCAGTATCATGACACTTATTTTTTGGAGCTATGCCGTTAATAAATTGAATTTTTCAGAACATGTAAAGCAGAGACTAAACTTTTTACTTTGCAAACAAATGAAGTTTCCTACTTTCTTCGTATACACTGGCTACAATCATATTTTTAAATATGTTATTTTTTCATTAGAAACAATAGAATTTCAAATATCAAATACCTTTGGACCTGATAATAATTTATCTGATAAGGAGCTGGGTGTTACTGCATCTTACAAGCCACTGGAGTATCCTGTCGCTATGGATGCACAGTTCAACTCTGCCCTTTGCTGTCATTATATCATGCAGTACACTTTAAAGATATATTTTAAAAAACACAGTGTGGAACTTGGGCATAGATTGCACAATCACAGACTTTTCTACAAAGACCACAGCCTTATGCATGGTGATACTAATAGGCATTTTCATGTTTACTTCAGTTAGGTTTGTATTCAGAGGGAGATGTTTTAAATATTTCCTACACTTTTTAATCGTTTCCAAGCAGATAATACTCTTCTCCTGTGGAATTTTCACAAAGAAATTAGAAGGAGAAATAAAAGGACTTCCAGCAGAGCAAGATGATGACAAATTTTTAGGATCATCTATGTTCTGTCCATAACATTGTATTGTATCTTTATTATTTCCATAAAAGCTTCTGATCTAGAAATCCTATAGACACCGTGAGCTCTGAGTTCTTCCCATCTAAGTAGAAGTGAGGGTGGAAAGAACATTTCCAGCTATGTTAATGAAATCTATCCTTCACCCATAAGTTTTGTGTAAGTTGACAAAAGAAGGAGGAACCTCATTTTGGGGGGGTTGGTTTTGGTTTTTGTTTCCCCTGAGTGGGAGGTTTCCTTTCAGGGAGACACATCAGTTTCCAATTATTTTTCCTACATTTTTCAAACAGTGGAGGGCTCCAGCTGTTTTGCAGCTCAGTAGGCAAAGATCAGACTTTGTTGGAGTCACGCACTTAAAAAGTTTTGATCAGCTGTCTGCCAGGATGTAAAAGACAAGCAGCTCAGTCAGGCAGCCACGGGATCAGCACAGAGACAGGAGTGCATCTGCACCTCTACAGTAGTATTTGTGACTGAGAGTCCAAAAAGTCCTGTCCATTCCTGTGTCGTGTCCTGAAGCATCTTTCTTCCACCCCAGCTCTGATGGGATAATTGGGATTTAGTTGGCTATTCCCATGGGGTACCTCCAGCTGTTTTCTTACAGCAGATAACTACAGGTTGTATCAATACACCAGTACAGAAGCTCTTCTAAGGTGAGAATTACCATAAAATGGAAGAAATATTATATCTGTGACTATTTAATTACAATCTGAGCGTGGCCTTGCATTAACCACTAACTACTCTTGCACAGTAAACAGCTCTTTACCATACATTTGCCTGTTAAATTTCACATGCCCTTAAAAGTAAACTCAGTCTAAATCTGCTAAGGCAAATGTATGGAGTATTTGAATCACAATAATTATACTTTTACAAGTAGAACACACATTCTACCTGATATTTTACTTACCAGATTTCCTGATCTGCACAAGGATTTCAGAAATGAAGATGCATCCATACATTGTTTTTACTGACTGTCCCAAGCTCCAGCATAGTGGGCCCTAATTAAGAATACAACAAGACATTTTCCATTAAGGCTAAAGCAATCTTTTTGCTCCAGCCCCCAACTCACATTTACAGTTATCTGCCCTCACAAAGCAGCTATCACCTGAAATATAAATGTAATATATATGCGATCCAATGTAAAAATATAATGTGTGAAATAGTAAATAGTTTTCCCAAAAATTACATGAGGAACTGAGTGCAGAATATTTGACTGGAGAATATTTCTTTGCACATTAAATGCCTTTTATTACCTCTAAATCAAGGGAAAGAAAAGCCCTCCTAGGAAGGGGGCGGTTTGCTACAGACAAGAGACAACAGGTACAGGTTGTCTTAGGTTACAATGTAAGATATAACCAAAAGTATGTATTCTGCCACCATCTTCATAAGCTGTTTAAACCAGGTGGGGCAGTGTTCTTTATCTCTCCCATGATTTATCCCTGATAACTTCAGGGAATATCTTTTGCTAATGGGCCATCAAAGTGTGACTGCATGACTCTTAAAATTACACCATCCCACTATGAGATTGATAAAATTACACCATCCCAGTGTGAGATGCTCCACCCATGGGAGCATCCATTGCTACCTGGATAAAATCTGGGATTTGCAACACCACAAGCAGCCTTACCTACTGAATTCCCAGGGGACAAGAGCTACATAACCACCACTGGACATTCAGAGGAAGACCAACCGCTTCTACAGGATCACTGCTTCAACAGAACCACATCTGTCACTTCAAGAGGACTGCAGCCACCATTTAATCAGACTGCAACCACCTCCCTGACCAACAGGGTGACAGACTGTGTCCTGACTCTGTCAGGTTAAGCCAGTGTTTTCGGCCTTTATTTTAATTTTCCTATTAAATGGTTGTTCTGACTTGGAATCTCCCACTGGTTTGTTTACAAACTAGTACAGTACATGACTAATTGCTTTCGTTCAGTTTTGAAATACATTCCCATTTTTATAGAACAAGTGCAAATAATCCTTGCACACAAATAATAAAACCTAGATAGTTTAGTAAAACAATATCTCCTTATACAGGCATTTTTTTAAAGACTAAAACATACAGAAATTCAAATATTCCTCCTCAGTATCTGGTTCTTTGCAGCTACATGCCTCTGTTGCAATGCTAATTCCCAAAGCAACTTAGTGAAGGATTTTCCAATAGGCAAGATGCCCAGGATTTACACATCTGTGCCAGAATGGCAGATTTCAGAGCTGCCTGTTTACTTACAGCAGGATTATTAAATACCAAATAAAAATGCTCTTGTAAAGTTACACTGGACCTAACTCATACTGTGATTGTCATATAAGAGAGCAACAACCTCCTGAAAATTGCTGTATCCTTTGCCCTACCCCCAATGTCACTTACTTTTCACCACAAAGCCACCATGAAAGTGTACATAAACTCAGCTTGAAGCTGCTGTTGGACCTCTTCAGGACGAGATGCTTGTCACCAGTTTGTCCCATGAGGCATTCTGCAGACTGGGTTTGAATGTGCCGGGTTCAACATATCAAACATACTTGTTTTACTGAAGGCTATTTTTCCCTGCTGTGAACGAATGATATATATTAAAGTAGATTACAAAAAACTGTGAAAATTAAACCACATATGTCTGTTGCGAACACAGTCTTTAAATTGCTGTGTAGATTGGATATTCTCTAGTGGCAGCTGCAGCTTTTTTGCCCACTGAAAGCTTTGAAATAGAAACTAAGTCTTTGAAACTGGTAACGATTTTCAAATGCCCAACAAATTGCTTTTGTGATTAATGATTAATTTGAATACTCAGGAGTAAACTCCCCAAGTACTTTGGATTAAAAAAAATCTTATTCTCAATGCACTTGTTCTGTAATGATGTAGCTTAGAAACTTACCCCTTTGCATTCAGGGATATTCATAATTTGGCTCAAAACTGATGTGCAAACACTAATGACTTTGCTAGCAACATAATTCCCTAGGAAATCTAGAAGAGTTTGATTGTTTCAGGAAAAAAACCCGCAACACACTGAGTACCAAATTACTAAAGTTTACTTAATCACGGGCTTCAAATAAGTACATACTGAGCAGATTTATTGATTCTCAAGACATTTATCACTCTATTCTTTAGCCAAAAAAAGAACAGAATACATTAAAGGATTGGTTAATAATGTTAGTACAGGAATACTTCTGGGGAATCTCCTTGTCTTTTCAGGATATACATTAACACTTGCTTGGATTATAGTGATAAAGAGAAGCAGCCAAGGAAAACTTCCACTGCTAAAGATGTTTGCCTTGAATGTCCATGGATGTGCTCTGTTGGGCCCTTGGACTGCTGTTTTGGCCCCACATAGTGTTTTAATTAATGTATTTTTCTACTTCAAGTCATTGCCTCAGCTCCAAGTTTCCAAGATCTTCCTCCCACCTTCCTTTTAGGACTGAGAGACTGTTACCTTGTGGCCTTTGCTGCCATCTCTACTGATTCACCACTGGCACCAAAACAAACAAAACAAAACACAAAAAAATCCAAGTGAAACCCAAACAAACAAAGAAAAAGGAAAACCCCTTTCTCAAGTTCTAAAATCATCTACCAACTTCACAGTTTACTTGAGGAGTTCCCAACATTATTGGACAAAGCACTGACAAACCACAAAACACCTACCATCACTTGCCCTTAAACTTTTAAATAGAAAATTTAACTGAAAGCTTGTGAGAATTTCTTCTTTCTTATTTGAAAATGAAGCACTTGAAGAGCATCATCCTGTTCACGGGTCCTACAGGGGAAGCAGTCTTTTCCAACTCTAAGGCAGGCTCACAGGTTACTAGGAAAAACAAAGGTTTTTCGCAGATGTTCCCTGTCAGGAGACAGTGACAGCAGTATCTGCAGCTGCTTTCTCAGCAGCACTAAACATCAGCAAACTACAACCATTAAAAATAAGGAGAGAACATAAGGAATATCCTGATCCTCAGCCTGAATTTCTCGTTCTTACTGCTATTCCTAGACTTTGGCCAGAGACATTCTAAAGCATGCAAAAAAAAACCCCAAAAAGGTAATACCGCTGTGAGGTTTGAAGGTCTTGGATATATTGAATGTCAATGACCTGTGACTGTACTTGAATACAAGTATAGACTTTTCCATTATAATCTGAAATAAAAGGACCCACTTGTATACTAATTGCTGCCAAATAAAAACCTAATTTATTTAGGAAAATATCCTACTAGCAAAAAAACCCCCAACCTACTAGTTAACCAGAAGAGAATGGTTTTGGCTGAGACCTCTCAACATATCAAGTTTTACATGAATGTTCTGGTTATTTATCTATAGATTGCTCATTGTTTTAAAAACAGTCTAGGTTTAAACCCACACTGATTCTGTGGTATCTGATTGCTAATTTTGCTTCACTACCCTGCCATCATTGTGGCAAAGCAAATAAGATGTATTGCTGCCTTTATGAAATGGATTCTAGGGATTGGCTGCAATGCATTAACTATGAAAACATCAAATACCATAAATTTTAGACGCAAGATGCTACCTCCAGAGGTCTCAAATCCCAAGCTCCTTACATTAAGGAAAAAACAATTTTACGTTCTCAAGGTTTGTGAAATGAGCCATAACCTTTTAAAACAAAGAAGAGTGAACCCCATACCTCTGAAAATGAACACAGTGTGCTGTTTGTAACATTGCAGTCAAATTAGTTGGCTTGGTTTATATCCCATTGGACAGATGAGGAGGGAGCCATGCTTGAGAGTGAGAGAATCACTGAGGTGGTTATTTACTTCATGAAGATTCCCTTGAAAAAAGAAATTGAAGGAAAGGTTAAGGATATCTTTTTTGAACATTTACATCATCTTCTAGGACCCTGAAGTCTAAGAAAGCTTAAGTGGTTTCTGCAAGCATGCAGAAAGTTCTGAAGCGTGTCTCATTGTTTATTTTGTTGTGGTCTCTGCCTAGTGGTGGGGCTCCTGCAACTACAAGCTGATAAACATGGTGATGGTGAAGGACATCCCTGGCAAGCTCTCCCTAAGCTTTCCTGACAGGGAGTAGTTGGCAGGATAAAAATAAAATTTGAAGGAAGCAAGACACAAACTGTGACAACAAATTTGCCTTCTAGAAAAGCACAAGCTAGCAAGAGCTATCTCATGAACTGATGTCCTTATGTACCTACACCAAAAGGAATAAAAAGTAATTCACTGCCTACCTAAGAGGAGTACCAGATCTCCCTGACAGATGGGATCCTGGCTGGGAACACCTGACAAGCTCCAGTTCCAGGGGTGCAGGTCATCTTTAAGTAAGACTTTTCCATTATTGGTTAGCCCCACTCCTGGAAGCAGTTTGGTCACAAGTCACATATTTATAGCTACATACAAGTAAATGTTCATAAGTAAATACTTACTTCAGAATTGGAATTTTGTAATCACTTGTAATGTACATATATTTACTTTACTCATGCCATAAGTGTATTTGCTTTCCTAGTGGTAATTTTGTGGTGACTTAAGCTGTTTGTGCATGTATAATTAGGCTTTATATATATGAAAAGTCACTGTATAACTTCATGATCTTCACATACCTGTTGGTTGGTTAAGCCTCATAGGTCACCACTGATCCCTTCCCACTGCTTCTTACTTGAGCTTAAATCGTTCTCAGCTATTAAAATTTTGCTTACAATCACATACAAACAGCAGACATCAAAAGAAGCTGAGATTTAAAACCACAACCAAAATCTGCTCAGAGCTCTGCACCTTCAGTGCTCTGTCCTACAGACTTCAAATTCAAATCTTTGGAGTACTACCCCCCACAAACAGGTGTGTATGCTGTAACACATAACCACAGTGCATCCCACCTCACACATACTGTGACCTGATATCCTTCCTTCTACAACTATTTTCCGAGTCTCTTCACGTGAATATTTGCTGGGAAAAAATTATAGTGACAATTAATAAGACAAAAACTGAGGAAATACTTTAAGATTTTTTTTTTCTTCTCTCCAGTAAATGTTAAAAATAATTTCCCAGGTTAGGGGGGATGAAGGGTACTCAGTTCTGCTGGGATGCCATGTAGAGCACTGTGTCCAGCTCATTGAAAAAGGTTGGCCAGAGAGTTGGTAGATGTCCCATCTCTGGAAACATTTGCAGCCAGGTTGGACAGAGCTCCCCGCTACCTGTTCTACAGGAAAAACCTTTTCTAGAGGAAAATGCAGTCCTCACTGCAGGGACATTGACCTTTAAAGGTCCCTTCTGACCCAAAATCTTCTACGATTCAAACGTGACCAGAAGCAACTTTCAGTTTGCATATCTCAATTTATTACTCTTCTGACTTCATGTGGAATGTTTCATCTGATGCTAACCTGGTTCAGTGGAAAACTTCAGGTCAGCAAGCAATGACTTCAACAGAAGAGCCCATCTGGTTCAGATTAGGTATGACATAAAGAGCTTGCAGGATCAAAGCCAAAACAGTCACATAGGTAAGGTCCTTATATATGGAATAATTACCTTGTTCTCCTGGCCCGGGGCACATTTAACAGCTTACTTTATTAAGGTATGATCTAATTAATCTAGATTTTAGCATATGTTTGTTATGAAATTACCTTTTTTGGAAAGAATATAGGTCTCCAGTAACATCTAACAGACTTGAAGAATGGCTAGAGAAATCCTACCTACACAGACCTACTGTAGCCAACTCTGACTCCAAGGAGCACAGATTTGCATCTGGATTCTTGGCTATCAAATTGCTTTTTGCAGGCTTGGAGTAATTGACTCTGCTACTTCTACTTTTCTATGCTCATCTGAAAGACATTTCCTTTCATGCTTATTCACTAACAGCATCTTGGAAATGCTTTTTTCGTGCACTGTTCTCTCATGTATGTTTTTTGTTTTTCCGTGGTTTTGCTCCACATCCTGTGCTTCTATAACTTCTTCTATCACATTGTTTATGTGATAAAGTTTCCAGAGGAGCCTTGGAGAGCTTAAAAGCAGCTTCCTCACTCCTATTATGTTCCCTTTCTCTAATATTTGGTACTTCACAATCCAACATGCCTATTTCATCAAACCCCAGAGGCAAAAATAGTGCTTTCACAGAAAGGGAACTGAAACGCAGCCACAAAATAGTGCGTATCCATAGCAGCTTGAAGGCAGGACTTGTCTCACCTAAGTGGAAAACCAGCACCAAGTTCTGGCATTCTTATTCCAGATTAACCCTTTAGCCACATTCCTGTCTCTTCTTTTAATTTTCTGTTTTACATATTGCCTGTTCGTATTTAAAACCCAGTAACAAGAAAAGTAAACACTGGCATGTTTTCCTTTTGGCCCTCTGGCAATTTGCACTGGCATTACATGTACATGTGTCTTAAAACAGAAAAGATTTAGGACACCTGAAAATATGAGCCCTTGCTGAACATTCTGAACTTAAGCTGACAGAACCTCTCTAGTTGCTTAAAAAAAAAAAATATCATCTAGAGAGATTTATTCCAGCACATTTGCAACCCTGCACAGTACAAAAGTATGGATTGCATTATAGAATGTTAAGGGGGCTGTGTCACTGTATCAAACACACAAAGGATGAGATAGGCAGCAGAAGGTCAGGCAGGAAAGTTCCATTTTAATTTTCTGACTCCACTTTATATACACTTTTTACAGAAGGCAAAAGATTGGCTACACAGGTTGCCACCTCTCCGACCTTGTAGGTGAACATCATCATCAATCATATTTCTCCTCCCAGAGGAGAAATACATAAACAAAGTATATTGTTCTAAATATATACATAGTTTACATCAAACTGCGTGAGAATCTCTACTACAAAATTGCAAACACTCACAAGGCAAGAAAACTTAGGGCGACAGGGCTGGAATGGGTCTTAAAGACCATCTAGTCCCAACCTCTCTGCTATAGGCAGGGACACTTCCCACTAGACCAGGTTGCTCAGGTTCCCCACCCAAAGTGGCCTTGAACAATTCCAGGGATGGGGCATCCCCAGCCTGTCTGGGCAACCTGTGTCAGTGCCTTGCCATTCTCACAGTAAAGAATTTCTTCCTAATATCCAACGTAAATTTCCCCTCTTTCAATTTGTACCCATTACCCCTTGTCCTATCAATACAGTTCCCGATGAAGAATTTTTATCCAGCTTCCCTGTAGCCCCTTCAGATACTGGAAGGTTCCTATGAGGTCTCAATGCAACCTTCTTTTCTCCAGGCTGAACAGCCCCAACTTTCGCAGCCTGTCCTCACAGGGGAGGTGCTCCAGTCCTCCAACAGTTCCATGTCCTTATGTTGGGGACACCAGAACCGCAGGCAGCACTCTAGTGGGGTGTCACAGGTGCACAGCAGAGGGCAAGAATTGCCTCCTTTAATATTCTGGCCATTACATTTTATTTACTTTCATTTATATCCATCTGAGATATTGAAATAAGTCCAAAGACAGGATCTGAAAACTAGAGGTGTCCCACTTGGAGTCTAGAGTTGAGTAATATGAATAGTAAAGTGGGGAAAAAGATGCACAAGTAAAAGACCCGGATTAACCTTCTCACATGAAAGAAACAACACAGTACCCATTGAATATTAAAGATACTAAGTGTACACCAAAATACTGGATTTCTACACATCCATCCCCATTTCATCTTTCTCACTGAAAGCTGTTAAACATTACTGCCTGAGTATCAGACTGGAGAACTGTCAGTGCAAATGCATACAATGGTAATACTTCAATCTATCTACTTGGCTCAAAAGAAAGTATTATTTTAAAAGAAAAAAAAAAAGGTAAGAAGCTTTAGTGGAAAAACACACTGGTGATATTCAGGCTGAATGAGGCTTTTTCCTGTACTGGCAGGGTTTAGTCTGAGGCAAACCCCTCAGACGCATTTTCCTTGCCTTACAACCTTACAGTCACATCTGACTGCATTCTTTATCAGCCCTAGAAGTTTTCTTTTGCTAAGTGTCAGAAGCTGCCACCCCTTTACAGGCCAGGTTGATCTCCCCAGCACATATATCCCCTGCGTTTTCCCACTTTCCCCTATCCATGGAGCAGCCATCCTGCTCTTTCTCCATGTGCTTTAATTTTTTTTTTCTTGTGGCTTCAGGTCCTCAAATGAAACAGCAGCATCTTTTGGCTCTAAAGGATACCTTTAAAACAGACATTTCCGCAACCCTTCAATTTCAAAGGCTGGCTGAATAAGAGAAAGAAATACTTCAAGGGAAGGGAATGAGAAATTATTATGCTTTACCTGTTCTGATTACATTATAACATTTCTGTAAGTTATATTATGACATTTCCCCACTTAAAAAAAACAAGCTTAAAAATACACCTGTGCTAAAGTTAAATGAATGCAAGTTTAGAGAATGGATATAAGACATAAACACCTGGAATGAGAAGAAATCAGTAGAGGTTTTATTGCTAAAAGGTCAACAACAAGAAAAAGGGAAGGGGGAAAAGGGAAAAGAAGAAACACCGGGGGAAAGTCTGAAAATACGAATCTGAAATAGTTTTTTTCTGTGACGCTACATTGGAAAAGTTGTTGCACAGTGTATGCCCACTGCCATCTACAGACAGAGAGCAGTGCTTAGAGACTCAGCCCAGGGAGAAGACCTGGTGAACCCAGGATGTCCCCATTCCCAGACAGGAGTCACTCAGCGGTGTTTAAGTGCACTAGCTCAGCTTTCAGAAACCTACACACATTTGAAAATTGTCTGTAACAAAAGCAGCAAGGAAAACATAAAAGCAATAGTAATGTACTTGATGTGTCTGCTGGCAACAATACAGAAGAAAGTCATATCCTCTTAAAATACATTCTAGATTGAAAAACAAAGGCAGTTACTATAAATACATGTACCATAATTGTGTTTACTTTTTGGTGAAAATTGACAGCTGCTTTTCCAACCTCACTGGGGGGAACAGACAAGGATTTTACATGGAGGGAGGTGAAAAGAAAAGTGAACCACCTGTGTTAGCAGTAACGTGTGATGGCACCCTTATTTTCCTGTAAGCATGATCTTTCCTTTCTACTGCAACATTAAATGTTACATGTATGTAACACATACACGTGACATGCATGTAACACAGTCAGCACACATGTAAAATAATCCCATCATCATCTCTTCAGAGCAACACATTCAATAACTTTATCACGTTCTATGAAACACTTACCTTGTAAGAGTTGATGGTGAATTAAGGAAGTTCTAATTTTAAAGTAAAACAAAATGAAAACACCACTTGTAGAAGAACATGATTTAGAATTCTGCCTCCAGACAAACATGAAGGCTTTGAAAAGAAAACAGTAAGCATAATTTCAAAATAAAAGTTTCCCCAGTTAGGAATAAAACTGTGCTGAAGTTTCAGACAAACTTTTCTAACATTTTTAATGAGTATTTCAAACACCCTTTGCAGAATGAGCCTTTTTCTTTACTAGTATGTGGGAGTACAAGTTTTTTTTTCCTTCCCCCAAAAAGTGACAAGCAGTGTTTAAATTTTCATTTCATTAGGTTAAAATATGTCACTTTAATGAGGTTTTGCTGAGATCAGAGAAATAGAGGCAAAAACATTGAATAGAAACTGTGTAGAACCCTTAAAATGGCACAGTTATTGTCAAGATCTTACAGAAAGAACATTTCATGAAGCAGGATTACACATATTGAAATAAATATATTTACACATACTTTTTTAAGACTGGTGAAACATTTATCTTAATTTTATTTGAAAGAAAGATCACACTTCCTTTTTGATTTCAATGGGACTATTAAAAAGTAGTTGAAGATCTGTCTCCCTGGAATATCAAATTTAATGAACACATCTGGCAGTCATTTTCATTCGTTGTCACCTTCATACCATTGAAAACATGGGTTACTACATCGTCTGCAGGACTGGAATGTCACAGATATGCAGCAAATCCTGGCTTCTCCACACAAGATGAGAGTGTTGTGTTTGTGTAGTAATAGCATAAGAAAAATTATGTCCAGGTCTGAGACTGCCACAGTTGTCCTTCCTAACCCATTGTAAGGTGCAACCTTCCAGCCACAAATTAGTCTAGCAAGGTTGCATGTTGATGAACATTTCCAAATTAAAATAGTGGTAGCTATGTTACTCAGTTATACTCCATTTCTCCAAATGGGGTTAATAAAGCAATTTTTACACCATTTTCAAAATAATAATTTTAGATAATTCACTTCCAATGCTCTTGGCTCCTGAATATAAAAAGGAGATCCTCCAAAAAGCCATAGCCCAAGCAGAGAATGGATGAATATATATAGTTGAATTTGCTTGCAAAATGTGCCTGCAGCCAAAAATAATACCAGAAAGGGTGGAACAACTTTATGAATGTGGTCAAATCTTCCACAGCGCCCAGTTCAACAGACTGAAAAAGAGAAGAACTTACAGGATAATATTGTGCTGGGTAGACAGAGCTGTATTTATGGAAGTCTGGAAGCACATCAATCTTCCCTCATATGTTTCTAGTTACTGTCTTTACTGTGTAACAAAACTGTCAAGTTTTTTGGCTATTCAGAATTCTCTACCTTTCCTGTCAAGCAGTAAAACTCATAAATATTTCAAAATACACTCTATTTATCCCTGTTCCTCTTTAAACTGCACAGGAGTATGGAGCAACCCTCATGAATCACATACTATTTTGTACCTTTAATGAGATGCAGAGCATTGTAAGCGTATGCTCACATGTCAACTGCATCAGCCTCATTAAGATTTAAAAAACATCTCCTGCTATTGAAGAAAATTTAAAATGTGATGTTACCTGATGAAAGACTTAAAATTGAAGGGTGATAATTAACGTGGAGGTGGCTCCTTGCTAAACTTTTTGTGTTGCTCCTGGAACCTAAAACACTGACTCCCAATTACAGCACATATTCAGTGCGCATTAATGCAAGGCAACATTGCAAAGGTGTTTAATTTCTTCATCCCCTGTTTCTACTTGTCCAGATAACCTGGAGGGCTTTCTCTTTTTTTCTTTTTCTTAATTTTTATCTTAATTAAAGCCCTCACACTGGCAATTTAGAAAAGTACTGTACACTGCCAGCCAACCTTACCATTTTGTTAATGTCATTTTTTGGCATCAAACCTGTTGGTTATTCTGCAGTTCTTCAGAGAGGAGCTGTCAAATCCAATCTCTTTTGTCACACAAAATGCTTGTTTTAGTCTTTCCTTGTCCAGAGTGATCAAAGAAAAGATCATGTAATATATACTTTTTTGAGGCTTAGGTTGGCTTTCTTTTGTCTTTTCGAAGTCAAATAAGGACTGTGTGCTGAAATAAAGCTCATGACTCAGCAAATACACTGTGCGCTGATCTTTAAATGGAAAGACAACTCTGGCACAACTCCCCTAGTTATCAAGTGATTTTATAGCAGATCAGGTTGATTAAGTATCTCACATTTATATAAAAATATGAATCAAAAATTCACAAACTTTTTTTGCTTGTTCTTGCTGTATAACCATTTCCTCAAGATTTTCCTCAGCTCTTTGTTCATGTTTCTTTAGTTTTCTAGTTATAAAGCATTAAGTTGGCAACACTCTCCTAAAAACCCATTTCTCTGAGGTGCAAAATAGAAAGAACCAAACTCTTTCCTGCTAATCCAAGTTCGCATTGCTTAGCCAGAAACTGAGATTAAAAAAAAATAAACTGGGAAATTACTTTATTTATAAAACATTCATATGTAATAGATGAATAAGTTATCACAGTATGGCTTACTCATGCCCTAAAAAAAAAGTTTTAACTGACTAATTTTGTAAGAGAAGCCAGTTCACAACTACAAGCTCACATAAGGGTTGAAGGAACTCTGGCCAAAAATAAATAAATAAATTTCTAATCAAGAACAATCTCAAACAAAGACTTCATAGTAAAAAACATGCCACTTATTAGAGGCAAATAAAAATGACATGTCAAGTGCTTTCTGTTGCTAAAAATCAGGCTAGAAAAATTCAAAATTTTTCATGTTGAAATTGTGAAGGGCTTTCATTTGAAAATCTGCTTCTTCATAACAATTTATTTTATGTGTAGGGGATGATGAACAGATTTTTTATCCTATATTCATGAATTTAGAAGAGAGATAAAATAGTCTTGAAAGTACACTTTATTCTGCAAAAGGTAAGTTAGTGTTTCAGCACAGAGAATGCTTTCTACCCTCTGGAATACAGTGTCCCAAATGGTTTCATCCAACATGGTCACAAATTCCTAGCTGATTCTAGATGAGCTGTGAAAACCTCCAGACCAGAGCAGTCCTCACAGATGTCATAAAGTGCTTCCAATGGAATATAGAGCTTGAATTAGGCAGAGGCACTCAGGCCCTGGCCTGCAGCATCCCCAAGGAATACTGCTCTGTACTGTTATCACTTGACTGCTGCCTTTTCCCCAGCTACTTGGCTCCTGAGCAGGAAGAAGTTATTCTTCCAGGCTTATCTGCCATGGGATGAAATGAAAATCCATTGCATTTTGATCCTTGGGGAACAAGAGAACTTTTCAATATAGGAGCTTAGAAGACATTAAAGGGAATGTGCAGCTTGCTCTATATTTTTTTTAAATATCACTCGTTTTAGAAAATACAGTTTTCTTACAGCAGAAAAGCTATACTGACTCTACTTTGGTCCTTTTTAGTTGTGCATTTCCATGCTACCAGATTTCTTATTCTCTAGACCTTTTTTCCTGTCTCCTTGACATTACCTTCCTCCTAATGTGATTACAGCCACTCATGCCAAAATACTAAGATAAAAGTTCATACTAAGATAAAAGTTTTTTGTTTCTTATGTGGCTCATTCCCATGCCAAGGAATCTAGGTTAGAAATTTGGATTCCTTTGACTATGAAAACTAGATATCAGAGAAGACTGTCTGTAGTAGGAATAAATGTTGAATTCTAGGTCCTTGGTGGTAAAGGGAAGAATATAGGAGACAGAAGGGATATGCTGAAAGACAGAGATGGAAAGACAATAGAGTGAACTATAGCTTCCTCCTTTTCACAGTTACTATCTGGAAACCACTTCAAGTTCCTGCTGTTTAGAACACATTCATGGATCCTATTCCAGAGATAGGTTCTGGTAGTAAAACATTATTACTTACTACAAGGAAAATTACAGAACATGAACTTACTGTTGCATAAGTTGATTTTGGTAGTATCATTCTAAAGGATTCCGGCTGCCAGCTGGAATTAAGATGAGACAGCATTTCTCTATTAACTGATAGAACCCAGTAGCAATATTACATTAGTATTTATCACCAATCCACACTTCAAGATATCAGACAGGCGTCCTACAAATTAACATGAGTATCTTCACTTCCTGCACACAATCAAGTCCTTAACAACAGAGAGGCAGTTCTAATGGTGCCCAGCAAATTCCTGATGCAGGAACTACAGGTTTGAGAAAAATGACAGTGCCTTAAAGACTGTTGCTGCCCATGTGTGTGAAGAATGTTTATTAAACAAAATGTTTTTAAAATGTGGAATTCAGTTTTAGACAAACTGCTAGATGTATATTCTCATAGCTTTGAGAGTTTGTTGCTTTATTCAATGTAGAGAAAAGACTGAAAACATGTAAGTTTTCAAAGTTATCCACAGTTTGCTTAGTTTTTACCAAATACCAGGAAGATAAAAGCCAAAATGCAGCAATAAGGTGAACTAACATGTGTTACACAGATAAAGTGCCTGTGCAAATTTCACTGATGTTTCAGCTGTTGGTATTTTTCCTACCTGTCCAAATATATAACCTTAATATCAACAAATGGTTGTGTGACCTCCAGCAAAGCCCAGGACCTCAAAGGAAGGAGGATGCAGGGAAATGTTTTGCCTTACTCAGTACAATGGCAGGACCAACAAAATCTGATAATAACGTGCTTACATAGTTAGGAATGCCACATGCACAAGCCCCTCTTGCTGTTTACTGTTCCCCAGGAACTTGTGCCCTGTTGGTTTCAGTGCTGCATGAAAGAAAAGGAACTCAAGGTTTAGAGGGTCAGATACAGTAAAAGACTATAATCTGATTATGAAAATAAAGTGCTATGTAAAGCAATAGCCAGCCCAATATATAGAATTTGTGAGAATAGCTCAAAAAACACTCTAGCACTAGAATGTGTATGGAAAAAAAAAGTAATGGGACATTCTGTAGCTAGACAGCTCTATACTTTCCCTCTGTCTGGATTTTCCTGTTGTCAGGTTGATTAATGGAATGTCTTCACATTAATCTGCTTTTGGATATCTTAAATCTCAACAAGTCCAATTCATGTTCTTGCCACCAAGATTTCCAGTAGATTTTTTTCCAGCATGTCAGAATGACAGATAAATTCCTGCAGCCAACCTTGTAAAGGGCTCATTATTGTTTCAGACTCATGTACCCACCTTTACGGTACTCTGTACAAAAGCCTCCAGAGTTTCTGAGTCATTTTAAAATCTGTGTTGAGTAAAGGTATCATTTCTCTACTCGAGGAAGCTTTGGAGCAGAGATCAAGGCCACATTCTGAATTTTATACCATTTTATATTATCAGTCTGCGTACCCTAGAAATAATTGCAATAAACTCTAAGTAGCTCAATTCAGCACACACTTGATGTATTTTATTTATGTGGTTGGCTGCCCTATGTTGAAAAGCCACAAAGTTATTTATGAGGTGGTTCTATTATTTTTTTCTTTAGAAAGTTTCAAGCTCTCACAGGCAACAAAGCAACGTTAACAGTATATATTTTTAATCCAGTTGCAAAATGTTTCTGATTTGAAGCTTGAGTACATTAACCACTTTCACTGTTCAAAAAGAGAATTTTGGAAAAAAAAATACAACTAAAATCCCTTAGATAAGGACAAAATAAGCTAATTACTACACTCACTAGGCAGTTTTGTCTGTAATAGTGAGCTCAATCAGGCTCCAGTGTAGCTGTATGGAATAGTGCTTTATTATAATATAATTATATATAATATATGATATACATATTATAATAATAAAATAATATATACATTATGTATATATAATATATATTATATATTCTAATAATAAAGCACCAGTAATGATGTTTTATTATAATTGTTGTGAGTTTTGCACTGAATGAGTGAATTTATGGGTAAGCAATGAGGTGGCAGGTTGATCAACCACTGGGAGAGATCCTGCCTCTGCTCCACACTGTGCCATCATTCATCCTCCAAAGTCTGTGGCATTGGCTCACAAATTGGGGGGCAGGAGGAAGAAGGGAAGAGGATATTGGTGATATTTTCTTTGAGATTGAGGGCATGAGAGGGGATCCTTAGTAGCAAATGTTCCATATTCTTTGCCATTGTAATTGGTTTTCCCAGTCTGCAACTAGAACCTGATTCAAACAAAACATTTAAACCATGCAGATATTCCAAGCAATCAGATCACAAGTAATCCAAGACAGAAGCATAAATTGGGGTGAAATGAGGTAACTATTAAAAAAGTTTATATTAATTGCAAGCAAGACGTTTTATAAGTTACAGCTTGAGTTTCCTGGTCAGCTCCACACATGTCTAGAAATTACTAGCACATTTAAACCTCACCTACTGCCTAAGATCCATGCAAAGCAACTTAAGGTACCTGTCAATTATACACAGAACCAATAGCATTATTATACAAGGGCAGAAATCAACTTTCTGTAAATAAATAATAAGGAAATATATTTACAAAAATATTTCACGTTTTTTTCCCATCTCAGAAAGGTCATCTGCTTGCCAGCTGTAGCTGCCAACCAGATACCAGAGGTATTTATGAAAGTTCTCCTTCCTTCCAGAGCAAGTGAAGGTTTTTCTCTCCATTCCAGTCAATACCAGCTACTGGGCTGTGTTCCTGGAAGCATGATTTTACTGTACAAATCTGTAATTTCATACATAGTGAAGGGGTCTTCTCTCCATCTGAGATCAGAAAAGCAATCCAGTTGAAATCATATCCTTTTCCTGCCTGGTTTTCTGAACTGTCCAACACCTTTCAGCCCATACAATCATAATCCCTGATAATATAGTAAGGAGCTCAGAGTAGGGCTCTATATTATATATTTTCCAAATATTATTATGAAATTATTGCTTTAGTTCAATCTACCTCTCAAAGCTATCTATATTCTTTAACATGATTAACTAATTATTTATTTTGAGAAGATAACTTTATCTCTTGATTTTACCTCTCACTGATATAGACAATTCAAAGTCTAATGATAAGGAAACGATCTGCTAGGCAAGTCACTGCCCTTTATTTTTTCCTCTAAATGCTAAAATGAAACACACCCTTTAAAACTGAAACAAGAAAAAAGTTAACAACAAATAAATTTAGATTAGAAACAAGAAACTCAGAAGCAGGAAGTCAAATAGAAGAGGAAAGTCCTCTTGATAGCAATTCAAGCACTGTGAAGGCCTTCCTCTGCTGTTGTTTGCACTTTTTTGAGGCTGCAACGGTGTCCTTGGTTCTCAGGCTGGAAAAGGGTTGTTTTGTCTACCTAAACTGTGAGGAGAACTTGGTAGCACTTTATATGAAGTTCAGGGTTAGATACTCGTGCAGTAAAGAATCTGGAAAATATGAAAGCTAAAACTTAAGGCATCACAACAATATGAAGTTTAACAAGTCCAAGTGTCTAGTCCTGCACTTCGGCCACAATAGCCCCCTGCAGTGTTATAGGTTGGGGACAGAGAGGCTGGACAGTGCCCAGGCAGAAAGGGACCTGGGGGTGTTGGTGGCAGCAGCTGAACATGAGCCAGCAGTGTGCCCAGGTGGCCAAGAAGGGCCAATGTCCCCTGGCCTGGATCAGGAATGGTGTGGCCAGCAGGAGCAGGGAGGTCATTCTTCCCCTGTACTCAGCACTGGTGAGGCCACACCTTGAGTGCTGTGTCCAGTTTTGGGCCACTCAAATTTGGAAGGACGCTGAGACGCTTGAGCATGTCCAGAGGAGGCAACGAAGCTGGTGAGGAGCTTGGAACACAAACCCTGTGAGGAACAACTGAGGGAGCTGGGGTTGTTTAGCCAGGAAAATAGGAGGCTCAGGGGTGACCTTATCGCTCTCTACAACTCCCTGAAAGGTGGCTGTAGCCAGAGTGGATTGGTGTCTCCTCCCAGGCAATCACTGACAGAAGAAGAGGACACAGACTTAAGCTGTGCCAGGGGAAGTTTAGGCTAGACATCAGAAAAAAATTCTTCCCAGAAAGGGTGATTAGGCATTGGAATGGGCTGCCCAGGGAGGTGGTGGAATCACCATCCCTGGATGTGTTTAAAGAAAGACTGAATGTGGCACTCAGTGCCATAGTTTAGTTGATAAGGAGGTGTTAGGTCATAGGTTGGACTTGGTGATCTCAAAGGTCCTTTCCAAACTAATTCATTCTATGATTCTGCGAGTACTGTTAAATTGGAGGTGTTGCTATATTAAATGTGAAACTGCCACTACAGTTCTGTTCAGGTTGAAGTCACTGTTGATGTGCCCAGTTTCCATTCATTAATCAGTATTAACTTCAATGTGTAAATAAATACCTTACAAGTATTAACTATGGTGTAAATAAATCCTTAGATATCAGTTCCCCATTTTACACTATTTAACTCCTGAACATTAATGCAAGATAAACTACAAATAGCAAAACTCAATTGAAATCTTGAATTTAATTTAAATTTCATTAATTTGTTTGCACACACTGCTTCCTCATATTCTCCAAAAAGTGAAAACTGGTACTCTGGTTCAACACTCACATGAAAAACCTGACTGAAAAGGAAAACATTTCATAACCTTCATTCTGAAAAGTGTTTGAGACTTTGCACGGAGACTCCTCTCTCATCTACTTAACAGGACAACATTTAAATGAGAACATCTGCAGCATTCTTTCAATACTCTGGGGAAAGCATGAAAAGCAATATGTTACAGTAAGAGCAGAAGCAATGGGGACTCTTCTTTGCAACTCAGTCAAAATATGCTGCATGTAGGCATATTTAATTTTTTAAAATGAATTTACTTAGAGTTCTTAAAGAAACCAGCTGTTGTTACTGTATCTGTGCTTGAAAATCCTCTGAGTCTAGCAGTTGGAAGTTTACATACTTATTCCATTAATTTAGATGACTGTGAACATTTCCCATAGAATAATTGTGCTGCATAATGCATGACTATTTATTCTCTAGTAATGTCAGTTGAAAGAAAGGAACAAGAGGGAGAAAGAAGATGGGGGGATTTAGTAGGTTTTTTGGGATTGTTTTTTTGGGGGGTTGGTTTTTTGTTTGGTTGGTAGTTTGTTTTGTTTGGGTTTTTTTGAGAGGTTTTTTTGTGCACTTGGAAATGAATAAAGTCCAAGAGCGTTAGTGCTGCTTTCATAGGGCTTAAGTTGACACACTTAGGTCTCTGAACAATCCTCAGTGTCCCTTCAGTTCATATTAGCCACAGAATCCCATATTTTTTTATAGTCTGGGTCTAATTACATCGAAACTTTATGTCTGTTTTGAAAAAGGACACAGAACAAACCAGTATCCAAACTGTGGATTTGTCATCTGCCTAACCATCGTTAACTTCCTGAGGGAATTTAGTTTCCAGGGTGATATTAAACCTAGGAAGACGCACTTGATTTTGGTACTCTTAAAGAAGAAGAAAGTTTTATGAGGAAAAAAACATCTCCTGAATATTAACCTTATCTCTGCCATTTTCTTGTTTTCTCCAAGTTTTCCTTCTGGATCTTTTGAAAAAAAATAGCTTCCTAATAATATTGTGAAATACTGGAGAATGGGATCCCAAAAGAGGTGGCCATTTGCAGAACCCACAATTTTCTCCAGAAGTCAAGGCCAAGAGACTTTCACACTCTCTCTTCTCCCACCCAGTTCTGTCTCTAAGCACCCAAAGGAATCACAGCAGAACTCCCAGAACTCTGTCTTTCATTTCTTGTTGATCAGAACATCTTCTTTCGGTAGAGTCCAACACAGTTGGGTGTAGAAGGGCTCACATTTTCCTAACGCACCATACATACCATAATTAATATAAAGGTTAATAAGAGGAATGAGAACGCTCACTATACTGTCCATTTCTTCCAGCAAGTTCTGTTTCTTCTAATTTTCTATACTGAACATTTATCTAGAAGTCCCTTGTCCCTGCTGCCATACCATCCCTATGGATAGCTACACTGAAAGTTTTAAGACAAGACACTTAAATACCTGAGTTGCTATAGAGAGATTCTACTTGACCTTGTTATGAATAGCACAAGATCTCTTGGCAGACATTAACCAGTAGAAAATAACCCCAGGTTTTCAGACCACGTCGGGTGAAGTCAGGTGCAGATGTAAGCCTCTTGGCAGCTCTTCCCTCTCAAAAAGGTGGTATCAACACCTTGGAAATCCATTAAAGCATCCCAGTGCTAGTGTAAATGTGGAGATTGGATCATAGTATAGAAACGCTGCACTCTGACACCCAGTGTGGAGTTTTCCTCCTCTCAGCCTCAATGCTCTCAAAACCTGTCCAATATGAGGGTTCAATTAAAGGATGCCTTAAAATCTGTGAACAACTGTGAACCACACCTTTAAAAAAGAATTTGTTTCCCATCTGAGCGATTTCTTTTGCTTTAATCCAACATGCCAAGTGCTTTACTTTGGCCACCCCAAGAATCAGATAGAATCAACAAACACCATGAGATCTCACCAACACCAATATCTCCCGACAGATGTAACAACAATGAACTTTATGTGTACCACTTATGCTGGAAGTAAATTAACTGAAGTAAACTTACCAGAATATACTTGGGGGTGGGTCTAAAGAAGGGAAGTGGAGATACTCCTAACAGTAGCAGAAAAACTGAAAGAAATAAGAGAGAGAAATCAAGATTAGACTAAAAGGTTGATTTGCTCCATGTGAGGATATGGCAAAAATGGATTAAAACCATCTTTCTGCCAATGAGCAATATAACAGCAAAATCTGGACTGCTTTTCAAAAACACTTTACAAAGCACTTTAGACTCAGATACAAGTAATTTCTCATGCCATACAGGTAGTTCTCACTTCTCATTATCTTTAATCAGAGCATAAGGCCATAAGAAAAATGTGGCACAGTGATTCATGCCATGGATCAAATATGACCAGGCTAGTATAGCAGAATAAAAGAATCACTGAGAAAAAAAGCCTTAAAATTGGAATTGTATAAATTGTGGTGAATGCAGCCAGTGAAAAGAAGAGAAACAGAAGTGAAAGATCTAATTAAAGTAAATTTAAAAACAACACTCTTGCTTTCAAACTGCTTTAACTCATAACAGCATACACTCAAGAGCAAAGAAAACCTGTACTGGCTCTTTGTATGCAGGTTTGCCAGTTGTTTTATCTGAACAGAGATGGCAAGGAAATTCTGAAGAATTAGAGACCTATCAGCTCTAACTATCAATAAGTAGAGAGGTGAAAGTCATCCTCCTACTGAGATTTGTAACAATAGATGGCTTTTCTCTAATCAGTCTGCTTCTGAAGACAAACATGATTCTACCACTATATGTAGTATTTAGAAACCATCCTTAAGGTCACACTTGATGACAATAGTAACAACCATGGGTTTAAGCACTAGATTTCTGCCTGTGATAAATGTGAAAATGAACAGGCACTGAAACGGCCATAAGAAACAGTCATGAACTCAAGTGACAGCAGGAATAAAATGACCACATTGTGTAAAAGAAAAGTATGTGGAGTTCTCAAGAATGAGATAACAACCTACTTCTAATATATGATGCCATCAAGTTAATACAGAAACTTTACTCTGAAAGCAAGGTACCATAAAAATCATGTACTCATCACACAGAAAAAAAAGGAATATCATTAAAGAGAAATTACTACATGATCCAGCACAACACTTAAAACCACAGAAAAGTCTACAAAGGAGAGAAGTAAAAGGTCTCATATATAAGAGTCTGGCGTATATTCAGAGGAAATGGAAAATATCATCAGAAATCATTTTTTAAAAAAACATTCTCCTGAACAGAGGGTCTACAATTATAAAGTATCAAAGAATAACCTGCTGGAAAAAAAAAACACCTCATTATTTCAGTGCTTCAACATATCTCCTCATAAGCATTACCTACACTGGTATTGCTGATAATCTGTGCAACTCTTCTGCGAGTTACAGCTGTTCTGGTGACATTAATATTTTCCCTCTCTGCTTTGTATGTTTATTTGTCTTTGAAGATTTTTTCAATTCATTGAGTAACCATAAAGGAAGTTGCTCTTCAGGAATTTCTCTTTTTTTGTGCCAGTACAATTTTTTCTGTGAAACCATCATATATGTGTTAAAGGCATTTATTTTGTATAGTGATGGTTCAAAATTGCTTTAATTCTTGAATACCAAACTTAGTCCACATGAATGATATCCAAATAGAAATGCAATTTTCATGTTTTATTCCACGTGATATTTAATACCCATCTCAGGTTTAGAATGCCGAAGATAGATTTTTATTTTTAAAAGATCAATATTGGTATTATTCACAGACTTTCTCTGTTAAAACCAATCTACAGTCCACCATGTTGTTTATAAACAAACTGACTCTTTTTTATTTTATTTGAAATAGTGGATTAGCTAGTCTCCAGAGTGAATTTCCTTTCCTTTTAACATATTGGTAGGATATGTTTAGGATTAGAAATCTATTATTTTCTCCTATTAGTTTACTACTTGCATATATCATTTTCAATCATATGGCATATAAATTGCAAATCTAGAGATGAGCATTAGGAAAAATGTCTCAAGTGGATTTCAATGCTTCTATTGATGTCTTAAAGAACACTGCAGAGGTTAAAAAAGGCACAAATCCAATTTCAGGTCTCACATCAGCCTGCCCATGTGGCTTAATTGCCTACTGATTGATAGAGGAGGGAAATATTTGATCTGTAAATTTTCCCCCGACACATAACTTCAAAGGGAGCACTTTTTAATCCTTTTAAACCTAAGTTTGGGTGTCAGTGCCTTAGCCAGTGGAAGGGATTCTGCTTGTTCTGCCTTTATTCTTGCAAAGGAAGACTATCATTAGTTTCCTGGTAAAGGCAGCTATGAGAGAGTTGGATTGTTCTTTAGACACTAAGGATAAAACTGCTATTTTTTCCCCTCCCACAGGAGCTGAATAGATGATGCTTGACTGACGGTGTCAAAAGGCCTTTTTGACCAGTGAGCCTTTCTGAACCTGAATTTAAGTGCTTTTTGAGGAAAGGGGAAATGGTTGTTTTAATAGACTTCTCACACTTCAAGCTCTGCAGTCAAACCTTGATAACCTTCAGAGGAACTCACTGAAAGACATAGCTGCTGCACTGGGGGTAACAAAAATGGGTATGAATATTTTTTCTATAGTTCAATTATATGATTTTTCAATCAGTAGCCATGTCTATTAGCCTTTTTTATTTATACAATCTTTATTTCTAAATATTCTGTTATCAAAATGTCATGTTCCAGTTTTCATGGGGCTGAACAAAACATGCAAAGAACCAATGCTATGATTAAAACACCGGTTTTGCAATATTAAAAAATTCCAGCATGAACAGTTATGCTTCTGATTCTACTGTGATATTATCAAATAAAAACACTTCAAATTCCTTCTCATTTCCAATGCAAAGACTGTAGAACCTGATCTGCTATTAATAAAGCTTCCTAATTGCCACGTAACTCTAAGATACAAATGACATTGGATGTAAAAGTCCATAAATAATGATGATAAAAAGCCGCTGTTCCTCTACATCTGGGTTCTCACACTGATATTTTGAAGTGTCAAGGGCATTAAATTTAATTCCTGGCTCTTTGTATGCACAATAAAGATTTAGATAACCGATCTACTTTAAATCAGCAATATATGGGCACTCATCTGCAGCCTCTCTATAAATCAAGCAGTGAGACTCAGCCAGTTATAAATCTAAGACAGAAACTCCAAATAGCAGACAAGAAATTGTCGCTGACACAGTATGAGCAGGAGGCATAAATGATTTCTGTCTATGCAAATAGGCAATTTAAAAAAAAATTTTGAAGTAATGATTTTCAAATTATTTTTGCTCAAGTACAAGAGAAATTAGGATTTTGGAAAGAGGGTGGTCCACATTTGAAGGATTTTAGTATGGTCACACTCAGCTCTGCAAAATACTTCACAGTCCATAATCCAGCTCTGGAATGGAACAAATATCCAAGACTTTATACACAGAATAAGAAAGAATCAAGACCCATACTTCACTTCAGCTGGGATTTACACGTTTTGTAAATGTCCAGCATAAATATCACATGACTGCAGCAGCTGAGAAAACATTTGTTCCAACCACTCACATGTCAGAGTCAAAGCAAAGTGAAAGGCAGAGAATATATAATTAATATCACCCTCTACAATTTGCAAAAGCTCATTTATTGGAGCCTCCAAACTTTCTGCCAAGGGTAGGTGGGGGTCTTTCTAGTTTGCTTCTCACATTTTACACTTCAAATAGCACAAGATTTTTTTAGATTTCTAACGGGGTTTGGAGGTTTTTTTTCCTGAAGTTGATCCCAAATTTCTATAAAGCTATTATTGTGATTGGCTATGTTTCACACTCAGAATAATTATTAAAATATTATTAGTAGAGCCTTAACATGAAAAGAATACGGTAATGAGTTTAAGGTATCTTGCCTCCTGAAAATGATAGGGAACTGAAACTATGGCAAAACTAACTCAAACTTCTTTAGCTACTTTTGTAGTGTACATGATGTAAGGGAAGTGGTTTAGTCTCCAACAGTATGTCACAAAGATGATGCGTGTGGTATCTCCCTGTTGTACAGAGCTTGACACTAAGCTGGTCCCTGCTCTTCAGTCAAAAAATAAAGACATTGAGAAGCACCAGTACAGAAGATCTGCAGCATAAGAACCTAGAAAGCAATTTCTGATTTCTCCCCCAAAGGATGCATAAAATAAAACAAAGCAGAAACAGAAAACTACAAAAATGTATTTGGATAAGATATTTTTGATTGTGTTTTTTACACAATTTACATATCACAAAGTCGACTTCGACAACGTAGTGCTGCCATATTTCAACTTTAGTCATCGGTTTTAAATAGTGGGCTTTGATATTCTTACTTGTTAATTAGCGATAGAAATCCCAGAAGCTGAAATTTATCACTCATCAAGTATTTTTAGTCCTCAAGGAATGTTGGATTGAGGCTTACCAACACTGCTTGATAAAGATTAAAGTATCAGTGACATGGCAAGTGCTTGCCTCACCCTAAGCCTGAAACCTTCCAAAATTTGAAGTGTGAGGACTGTTAGTGTTGGGAATAAGCTCGTGATATCTAACTCAACTGGATTAGGAATCTACAACAATTTACTTTTCTGCCTTGGAAATGTGAACATAGGATACATTAACAATAATAATGTAGGAGCTTATTAATACATTGTTAATAAATTAACAATAATAAGCTATGATCAGGTATTCTAGTGCATAATCCCAGAACAATAGTTTACCTTCAGGCATCATAGCTACAGTCTCATACAGCAGTGGAAGCACAGCAAGAAACAAGACAGCAGAGTCTGGGTTTGGGGAGGTTTTTGTGGTGGTGATATTTACATTTTTTTAAGATTAGAAACTAGGGAAGGAAATTAATGGACTATTTCATGCCTGCTTTGACACATAGCATGTGACAGGGATGAAGTCAAGTATTCCAAATAAGAAGACAGTTGGGTTAAATCAGAAAGAGAGCTAGCCCAAAAATTACTCAGTTAAAAAGATGAGGTGCTAGGTGCAGTTGCGACTTCCCTTTGCTATATTTCTAGTGAGGAGTGTCTTAAGATCTTGTTTGCATAGGTGCACTTAGCATTTCATTCCTTCTCAGTTTAACTGCAATTCTGCATTGCCAAAAATGGCTTTTTTACCGTGAAGGGACGTTTGCTAATCCTCCTATTTAAAAGAAACATACAGAGAGCTCAGCTGTCTCTAGCACTAGCTCATGATTTATTTTACAAGCAGTTTCACACAGCTCTTTACTAAACAGACATTCTTTGTGCTTTATTACAAGTTTGTTCCATTGAGTCATGCTCTCTGCGGGATGTTGTGTCTATATTTTATTTCACGCTAGCTATTAATTACCTTCTGGGCCCTGTATCATGTGTCCCTCAGCCTCATTTTTTACAGCGGTGCCTGCAAGTGTTACTAGTCAAGAGGCTGTCAGTATTTCCATTAGAAAACCCATCTCTCAGGGGTTTATAAGTCAGCTGTAAAGCTTTACTCCTGGCTGATGGCTGGCATACATGGCCGCAGCCAGAAGGGTTCTTTCTTTTCTTTCTTAAATTGAACTAGGAAAAAAAAGCCCTCAATGTTTTTAAGTTATAGAATCAGATATGAGTTTTGACTCCGTGTTTTCAAAACTCGAGAAGCAGTTTTATTTCTTTAAACCAAGTTTTGCTGATAACATAAGCCAGTGCTTGGGAGTTTGGCTATTTTTAAAAGATTCAAGTCATCCTTCCACTTCTTCCATCACTGAACTTCCTTCCACAACACCTTCCTTCTGACTAACAGGTCTGGAATCTGCTCCCCTGAAGCTGCTGCTGTCTGAATATTCCTGCACATATATGCCCTTCCATTTAAGTCCAACAACAAAGAAATTGCTCTCTTCTGCCTATATCTCTACAATGATCATACTCACTTGCAGTTAATATCTCTATACCTCCATTTTGCCCAGAGAAGTTGTTGGTGCCCCATCCCAGGAAGTGTTAAAGGCCAGGCTGGACGAGGCTGTGAGCATTCCCATTGGAAATGTCCCCGACCATGGCAGGGGGGTTGAGGCAGGATGATCTTTAAAGACCCTTCCAACACCACCCATTCCATGTTTCTATGAGTTTGAGCAGAACTGGGAGGAGGCAAAACCCTGAAATTTCCATACAGTAACACCTGATTTCTACTTCATTTAGAACCAAAATGGGCACCCCACAAGCTTCTTTGTAAGGGCCCCAAGGCAAGATAGGACAGCCAGGGCCCCAGAAGTCCAAGCAATCAGGAGTCTCAGAGAGCCAGCACTTGCCAGACAGGAATTTAACATGGTAGCATGCACATTTCTACTCCAACTTAAAATTTAAAGCAATTTCTTCCAACTTTTTTGCAAGAAATCAATGAATGATTTGAGTGCAACCTTTCAATGGCAGGCATTATCCAAAAATAAAGTTCTTACAAGCTACGTGGTATGAGTAGATACTCTACAAAAATAGAGATGCAAACTAGAGATGTGTTCGATCCCAGTGTTCTTATCATGGGAAATTATCTTTACAGCAAAAACAAAAGTGTATATCCACAACTATATACTATAATACCAAACAATTGGAAGACAGTCAGTTTTAACTAAATGTATGAAGTTTATCCTCAGTCAATTCCCAAATAAGCTGAAGCACAGGAGCATGTACATGCTACAGAGGAGCTTATGAAATATAAGCCTGGGGTACAGAAAGGAAATAAGCTACAGGAGACTTTTATATAGTCTTGATTAATCTGCATTTTGATTTATTAACTGCATAGTGGTGGAGAATTAGGCAGTTATCAACCACAGAGAGAGAACTGAGAATTGAATTACTGCATTTATGAGTTACAGGTAAGATGAAAGTGAGCACTTCTTTAGCATGGTGAGAAGTGATGAGACTGATAAAGACCAGATAATGAGCACCACTAAATAAGATGGAAAAAAAATCCAGTTAAATAGAATTACTACCTATAAAAGTCAACAGTCCTTGCCATTAAGGTTTATTTGTCTTAAACTCCCTAGGATACATCCTGGTTTATCAAACTTCTTGGATAGATGGCAGGTTGCTTATTCCTATGCTCTCATGTAAGTGAAGTGGCCATAAATTCTGAAAATTCATTATCCTCATTCTTTTATTTTAACTGGTCTGCTATATATATATACTCTGCTATATTTTCATCATCTAAAGAGAACACAATGCCAAACACTCCTTTAGACTATCAGCAAGGAAGAACATTATATGGGAGATGAGGTACAGAGACAAGAGGACATAAATCTATAAAAAATAATTTACTTTATCCAGGTGGAAGGACATACTAGACCAAAAGGAAAGGAAAATATTGGTAGGGGGGAAAAAACGTCTTTTAAATGCATACCATATCAATTATACAACCATATTAATTATTAAAATAATCTTAAGCAGTTTAAAGAGAACACAACTGAATTAAGACTTCGTAACCCCTCCACTGTAAACATCCTTCTCAGATGCTCCCACGAGCATTGTCACTATCCACTGGCTCTCATTCAGACAAAAGTATTCCCTCTCTAGTAAAGAGAGTTAAGATAGTTTACATCAGAATAACTGGGGGGCGGGGAATGAAGGTTATCACTACAGAACCAGAAATTACTGTCATAAAACTGGCCATCAGTTTGAAAGATAGATATGGAAGTTCTGTCATCTGCTGTTTTAGGATTTGTATTCGGGTTTTAGTTGCTTCACCCCTTGGAGTTTTAGATTCCTTAGAGGACTGAACATGTGAACCTCAAATCAATATTGAATACTAGACATATATTAAGCTCATGAAATTCCCTCTTTCGTGTAGGCCTACTATTTTGTCATCATTGTCATCTTCACAAGGAATTCAGGATTTTTGCTGATTTAGCCATACAAAGTCAGCCACGTTCATTCTCCCTGCTTCTGTTTTAATTCATCAAAGAGAAAATAAATCTTTACACAAGAAGAATAAAGAGCAAGAGTGCCACCTCTGAATCCAGTTTCTTTCACTGATCTTACATTTCTACCCTCAGGGTTTTTTTTAGTGGGAAGAATAGTATTTGCTTTTATTTTCTCTTGAAGGTTTACTGTGGCATTGAAGATTCACTTCAAACAAGAAATGGTAGCTTTTATTTAAATCCATATTCATATACAGTCCACAGCAACCTTACTGTCCATAAATCAAACTGATATTTCTCCACAACTCTTTTCAAGCTATTCTGCTCTCTTCTCTAATTCAGAGAGGAACTGTCAGTCATGAAAATTAGTTTACGATGCATTTTCAGTTTATTACCTTGGTTGACTTAGCAGGTTTCCCTGCTGGCTCTGACCTATACTTGCCATTGTAAAACAATTAGAAGAGATGCCTCAAAGTATTTACTGCTGTGGGTTTATTAAAATTAAGTTTTGCTCAGGACAACAGACAACATGCCTACATGAAGACAATGACACCTTCAGTGAGGAAAAAAGACTTCCCCAGCTACAGACAGCCAGGGATTGTGGCCTTTTTTTCTAAAATTCATGTCAATAATGAAACAATAAAAAGAGAATAGGCAAAAAAATTCACATTAATATTGCCATCTCGGCTCCCCCACCATGAAACTCCAGAGGCGGATTGAAGATGATATAAGTGCTTCCTATGCCAATATTCAGGATTACTTGCCTGGCCCCTACTAGCATAACAAAGAGGTCACAAACCACTGCCAAAAGGCACAGCATTGTCAACGAGCTTTTATTTTAAGCACATCCAAGTAGCTACAGAAAAGGTGGCAGCCTTTAGTAGCTACTCCTCCTAGCAGTGAAATCCTTGAGGAAGTCTCTGAAACTCTTTAAGTCTCCTAAACAACCTGAGTGTGTGACAGCAAAATAAGAGCACAAAAATGGAGAAGGCATCTTGAAGGTTTTTTAAAAATGGTCCTAAACATCAGAAGTTACAAGAGAGTCCTTTGAAAAGCTTGAGATACTGAGAGCTCAACACGAAGTTACTTGCCAGGGAGACAATTTATTAAAGTAAGGCCATAACCTAACCATGACAGAAACCTGTTTGCTTAGTTCTGTAATAATTTTTAAAAGTAATATAGTTGAGAATGATGAAGAACCCTTGAATCCACAGCAAAGTTCAAAACTTTCAACATGAAAAGCACACATTTATTAAAAGAAAAATATTAGTGTGCATTAAGCTTGTGTTTAAAAGCAATTAGAGATTTATAAAAGCTGTTGGCTTTAGAGATAAATTTATCCAGAATGCATTAAATGAAGTTTTTCTGAGTTATTTTTCACCTGATTAGCAGTGATAACAGAGTCATCCTCAGCATTAATTCATGATTTTGTTGAGATATCACTTAGAAACTGATCATCTCTGAAGTGTTCTACAGCAAGGATACCACAGCTATATACCTAGGCCACTCTTTGGCTGTGCCATATGGGTGAGTGGAGAGTTTGCAGGGCTGACAGCCAAATGAGGTAGAGTATAAAACCTAAACTGTTGCAGCCCTCTCATTAGAGGTAGAAATGAGCCAAGACACAGACTACTTGTTCATCACAGCATGAAAAGGGTCCTGGTTTATTCCTCTTTACAGCTCAGCCATCCTGACTCCAACCATTCACTGACTCTGCCTGCAGCAGCTCCTACTGTGGATTTCCCTTGCAGCCTCTGACTGCAGGGATCAGTCTGCAGACTCTGACTGGAGGATTTTACCTGGCTAGACTGTGGCTGCAGGTTCCAACAACAGGCTCTGACTGCACACCCAGACTGACCTCACAGCAGGGATTCTCTCTCCCCAGGATCCTCCTTCTTCATGGTCCTCTGACTCCCTCTTCCTCAAGGCTCCTCCTCCTTCATAATTCTCCCTCACTAGCTAACCCACTCTCTTTTATCACACTTGTCTTTATTGGATACAACTCTGACTCCTCAGGGTCAAGGCTGTATTAGTTAATTAATACAGCTGTTAATTATCAGAGGTGAGGTCACCTGCATTCCCTTCTCTTACACTCTTACACTGCTTTGGAAAAAACATTGATCAATGCAGAGGTGACAGAGGATCTAAAGCAACTCAAATTCAGATTTGTATTTCTTCTGATCTCATAGTAGGTCCACAGTGTTTGGCTCAGAGGTCTAAGTTTTAGACCTTTCATTCCACATCTGTGTGAAAGAAGTGCTATCCAGATGTTATCATTAGTCACAGCAAGGTGCAAAGGCAGACTTTCAACGTGGCCCTAAGACATCATCCACAGGGAAGTGAACTCACTTGGTTCAGTATCATTTTGCAAGTCTGCAAATATACACTTCAAAGTCTGGGACCTCTGCTAATGGTCCTGAATACTTTACCTTCCCATTTCAGGCTATGAGCAGTCTTTATTGCCTATTCATAGTCAATTAAATATTAAATTTTCTCCTGACACATCCTGTAAACCAGTTACTTTTAAATTAATTTAAACATAGCCACTAAGTATAATTATAAATAATTAGTAACTCATATGTGTTGCACCACGGAGCAAAATGTTGCAGTTCCTTCAGTGTTTAGCCTTTTTAATCCTCTTCTGAGTAAAAAAAAAAAAAAAAAANAAAAAAAAAAAAAGGCGTGTATTTTAATAGACTGATACCAAAGATTAGTGTTCTGTAGATCTGTGGTGTGCTCCCTTCTCCAGGACAGCCAGAGCACTGTGTACATGAACAGCTCTGGACTGGGCACCAGGGCTGGCAGGGACCACAGGTACTTATGGAGCAAGCAGGGATCTGGAAGAGGGAAAAAGGACTGTCAAATGGAATGTTTCAAAACCCCTTGGCTCTGTATCAGTCTGTCTGCTCACATATACTCTTCTTGGCTTCCAGGGGAATAGGTCCTGTCTCACAGCGAGTAGCACTCTTCCCTCTGTTTAAATAAATATGAGCTGTGCTGAGACAAACAATCTGTGCTGGTCCTCACCACACTGGCACATGCTTCTTAAAATATTTCCTGATGCCAGGGGCTGCCTGGTATGCAAAAACACTCACTCCAAGCGTGGCATTAAAGTTTGGTGACAACCATTTTCCTGCTGAGTGAGCAGACCAGGTTATAGCCAGGCTTCCTGGCGTGGTTATGGCAAATCTATACTGAACCAAACAATTTCTCCTAGTTTTGCACAATATTGGCAAAGGGCGTCCCCTTATCCATGTAGAGTCTATTTCTCATCACTTCAAACACTGTGACAGACTTGAAACGCCTTTCTATGTGCTAAAAAAGGGACTCCCCACTCCTCATGCAGTACAAGGAACACAAGTCCACCCCCATGCACGTCTCCAAAACCCATCTGCATCCTAGAGAGCATAGAAAAGCATAGTCCTGCGGAGAATAATCTCTGCGGGGTTCAATCCCACAAAAACTATTACGGACTGAAGCAGAAAGCATTTGAATCCTGAAAGAAGAGATTTCAGTAAATAAAAGAACAAATTCTTCTCAAACATTTGCAGAAAGTGAATTAAAATTATAGAATAGTTGAATTAACTTCTCTATAAGCTTTGCCCAGGGGTATACATTACTGAAATGATGTACATAAAAAAATTTTTTGTTCTGATTTTCATACATTGATCAAATACATTGGAAGGATGAATTTATTCTTTGTTGTTTTCTAAACTAATACGCCATACTAAATATGTAAATGCTGACTAATTAATTAACTACAATTCAAGCTGCAGACAAGCTGTTGCTCTTTAGGTAATATATTGATTGAAGTCTCTGTCATTTTTGCTTTAAGTGCGCCATTATCTTCCACCAAAATGTTTGATTTATGATACAGACACAGTGGAAGTTTCAAGTTTTATTCCCTAGTGTCTCAAAAAAATAAAGACAAAGCAAGTATGTAACTGGGAATGACACCAAATGACAACATCCTAACAGTTTATACAAGAAATGTACTCACACGGGTAGTGCTGTGAAGGGCCGGAGCAAAACAAAATAAATGGGTTACTCACAGGGGGGAAAAGGCCACTTTGGGGTGATTATATAATACATTTTTTGATGGAACTTTAGACATTCAAAAACAGCTTTTTTTTTTTTCCCCAACCAAAATCAACATGTTTTTCCTCTACTTTGCTTTGACCTTGACCACAAGCATATATCCTTCCTGAGAAACAATTCTAAGTCAACAACATAAGCTTCATTATTGCCTACATTTTTCAAACAGACAAGAATAATGCACAGCCCAGATCCATGCCTGAGACCCTTGTGAACTGCAATGATCCTTGTGAACATGGAGGGGCTTGGAGGAAAAGCAGCATAATTTGGGTTGTCAGAATTCACGCGGTTAATTTAGCACTGACACAAGTGTGAACTTGAAAAATGTCATGTCAGAGTTGTCAGACGCAGCCACGATGTTATTGTAACTTTTCAGTTAATAGCATAGCACTTAAAGTCGCTTCATAGTTATTCAGTGGGCAGGAAATTTCGACTGGATACTCAAAGGTTGAGCTGGTCATGGTGCAGGTAACATGGAGCTGTTGTTCCCAGGCAAGCAAACCTGGCAGAGAAGGTGCAGTTAATGCTTTTGCAGAAAAGCCTCTGCACAAAACAAAACCCCCACATTTCAGCCAAGCTGACATACACACATTATCACACACTGTGCTAGTCAGAGAAAACATGCCACAGCCCATACAGAAAAGGAAAATGAGCCTTCAACTCTGACATCATAGTTTACATATTTATAGATTAGCATAGAGAAATCTGCATCCTCACTGCCAAGGCTCTTAATGGGACTCCACATAATCTCTGGAGAGCAGTCTTGTTCATGCTCAGGGAGGTGTTATCCAAACTTTGGTGAGTGAATCTATTAGTCAGCAAGCCTGTTGACTTCTGGCAGAAAAATATCTAGATGTTCTGTGAAGGGTTAGTTTAGACTAAAAGATTTTTATAAAATCTTTTTATTTGTATGGAAATACACAAAATAAATATGACAGATATTCTTTCCAGATATTGATGCACAGAGAAAAGCAACATAGATACAATATGGAAAGTGGGTAGAAGAAAAAATAATTACAACCTTACAATATCCTGTAAAACTAAATGGATCCTTGCCAATTTTTACTGGGGAGAAACAAGAAGAAAAAAAAGAATAGTGTTATAGTAATGTCATAAAATTCTTATTGATATTCCTAGAACAAGTTTCTCAATGTTTTCCTCTAAAGTATTTTTTAATCATCTACTACTGTAGAAATGTGTCAATATTAAAATAAAATGATTATTAGAACAAAATTGCTTTTCCACTGGGTTTGATTTGGAGAACACAGAAATCAGCACAAGGCATTCCAACCATACAGTCAAGCTTAGACAACATGGCAGTGCTCCCACATGGAATTGCTCAGGGCAGTGGCTCTGGTGTAGATCCCAGTCTGACAGGGGATCTCTGCCAAGCGGGGGGGACACCCTCCCAGAAGCTCTGCCTCTTTGTTCCACACATCTGCTCTGACACCTGAGCTCTGTGTCCTCAACTGGACCTCTCCCAGGCCTCTAATCACTGCACACTGACCCACGGGACAGAGAGAGTGCTCAGTGCTTTGTCAGCCAAGCAGAGAAGCAGCAGCCTGGGGCAAGAGTGACAGCCCCACCAGTAAGGGGCACTAGAAAAAGTGACATCAGATGCAGGGCACAAAATGCTGAATGTCCCCTTACATGCTAAATGTCTAGGACAGCAAGTGTTGTAAAACTGGTTTGCTTTCCCTGTGGAAAGGAAAAGGGATGAAGTTGTTATTCTTCCAAAGGCAAAGCTGTGCAAAAGAGAGGCTGACTAAACCTCCCAAATTTCCTTTGTGGCTACAGGCAAGCTTTTTGTACTGAATTAAGAGCCTGGGCACACCTGTGGTCAGTGGCTGTGCAGAAGGAGTGTGTGTGCCTCAGGCAGCCCAGTCTACTCTGGGTGAACAAAGAGCAGAGCAACTTCTCTCTCGTGCTCCAAAAGGTGCAAAACATGTTCTCACCAATGCTACTCATGGTGGTTCTGGGGCCAATGGGCAAGAAACAGCTGTTTTCTGATCTCCCTAGAGCTTGTGCCACTAGGGTTTTCAGCATTTTGCTGAAATTATGCAGGATCTGAGACTTTACTTAAATACTGCAGCAATAGGGACATATGTTAAGTATCAGTGATTAATTTGCTACTAAAAAACCTATATTTAATCTGATTGCAAACACTCAGAATTCGGTAATTCAGCTTAGTTATTCACCTCCCTTCCAACCTGGAGATAACTTTGGGAAAAAATATTACTATTCATAATGGAAGTGTCGTTATTTTATCCAACTTTGAACTAAGGTGCCACCTACCAGAATAAATCAGGAGGATTTAGCTGGGTCTATTGAAAACAACAAGTCAAAACCAAATCTGTCTGCTTATATAACTGCTATGTTAAAGTACACTATAATTAGATTTCTGTATCCACAGATACCAAAAAGGGGATCATGCTCCTCCCAAGAAGTCTTGATACTACTCAGCAGTTAACTGTCCATTTCTACTTTCCCAAACAATGGTGATTATAACAAGTACTCATCTTCAGTTCTTATGTACTTGACATGGATTATTCAGTGCTTAAAAATGCAAGCTGAATACCTTTGTTAATTATTACTATTAACATTGAAATGTCTGTCTTAGGAGTCCCAGGCTTTTTCAGGATAGCCAGATGCCTCAGCCTTGCAACTAGGAGGCAAGAATTTAGGAATGAGAACTTCCCACACAATAGGGGGGATGAGGAATTTAATTTCTAATTGCAGACACAAGTTCCTCTCTTCACTGCTAAGTACCAACTGCAGAGAAGCAGCAAACTATGTTTATTCTTAAAGGATTTGTTTGGTGGTGGGCAGATGCAGGCCTTAGCTTTAAGGAGGGAGGGATAATAAATATTTTAAAACACCCACAGGTAGTTTGTGAAGAGTAGTTAATGAATGTTCAAGCTACAGAGGATGTTTCAGAGAGAGAAGGCCACTGGCAATTTGCCCTTCATCACTTGCACAACTTCCACTTCAAACACAAGATGCTTCACTTATCTTCCTGCAGTTACATCTGCCAATATAATTTGTCCATTTGGAATAGAGAAGTGCCTCATCATCTAAAGTATTAAGAGCTGAAAACTCTGCCATGAGGCACTTGGAATGCAGTTCTCTTACTTTAGCAATAAGAGCTCAATGCGTGAATTTTATGCCTTAAGATGTTAAAGATTTCCCTACCAATAACACACAGGAACAGAGCCAAACTTGAACAAGCCAAAGCATTTGACATATTCCAACGGGCATGCCCTGTCAAGTTTATCTTATATCCATCTCTTGTCCATATGACTGAGATATATATGGATAAAATGAGTGAAAGAGCATTGCATCAACTGCTCTTCAGAGGCAGTTTATTTATATCAATTTCCTTTTTCTATTACAGGCAAGAGGTTTATATTTATGGGGTCTGGAAACTTAAGACTGGCTGAGTTTCAGATCTCATCCTGCAATATTGGGAATTGATGCCTGACAGCTGACAGTCTGCCAAGTGTAGGTAAGCACCTAACACGTTTTCTCTGCCTTGGACTTAGTCACTTCAACATTCTGGGAATCTGAATTAGAGGAGAGGCTCTGACCTGCCCTTGCTCAAGACAGTAAGTAAAGCAAGAAATATTGCAAACTTTCTCTAAAAGGTCACCAAGCTCTCAGAGATAAAGGAACCTCTGAAATGGAAGGGAAGGGACACTCAGAGAAGTTACACTGAGGGAAGCTGTAGTTTTTTCAGCAACTACTAGAGCACAGTTTCAAGTGGTGTATTACAGTCCCGCCACACAGTCCACAGGCTTGTCTGCCCATTGCTCAGGACCCAAACTCATGACAACAAAGCTCTGGGAAGGTGGACACTTATTCCTGGAGTTCATAACCCCGTGATTTTTGTAAGCTTGCCTGTTAGGTGACATTTACACTTTTGGTTTGGTACAGACTTTGAACCTGTTGCTGATGACTTTTACATACACAGTGGAATTCCTCAGGGCTATTTGGAGAGCAGAGGAATTTATGTGTTACTGGGTTTGACCCCAGTGACACCTATGGAATTGAAATATTTCTTTCCAGAGAGACTGAAGTGTGTATATATCTTCATATCAATCTCAGTAAAAAGGAGGCAATGACTAGGCTGGTTATAAATTACCTTGCTTCCAGATATTGCAAAGCATGCAGAAAAAAGAGTTTAAATTATACTTCATGATGCCAGGGACTTACAGAAATAAAATGAAAGGAGCAATTTTGACAAAAAAAGCTCTAGCACATGTACAGAAGACCAGCTGATAAGGTGTGTTCAATTTCTCAACAAGGGAGACTACAAGCATGTTTCAAGTTTCTCACATCCTCTCTCAGGATCTACCACCACTTGCTCCTACAGCTGTGTTTCTCCTTTATAATATAACAAAATGCACTTGTACCCCCAACTCCTTTTCCACTCACCTGGCATGAAGTCTACTGTTTCCAAATCAAACAAGCAAAACTCTAACAGAAGGAAAGCTGTGGAAGGAGATAACTCTCTATCCCTGCAAAACATGCTGGTCTCAGATTGCAGAACAAGACCATTAAATAAAGTAACCCAAAAGCCTCCAATCTCAAACCCCTTGCCCCAAATCAAGATAGCCTTTGCACAGAGCCCACCCACCACTTCGTTGGACTATACCCAAAAGGTTTTACTGTGTTCACAAGGTAAACTCCAGACACTCCAGAAATAAATGCAAACTACCTTGGAGACTTTGTTTAGGTGGTGCAAAATTTGGCTCAGATTATGAACCAGTGAAGACACACCTCATCCCTCATGTTTTTTTAAATCATAGATCAGCTTATATTGCAGCCTAATAACAAAACATTTACATGGTCCATGAAACTACTCTTATTCTGGTTGTGAGGCATACATATTGAAAACCTGCTTCAAAGCATTGCTCTTTCACCTGTGAGCTGCAAAAATCTATTTTTCTAGGTTTTCCCCCCACATAAGCCAACGTATGCACATATATAGTGGATGTATCTCTTTTCTTGAGATAATTTCTGAATTATAGCATACATTCTACTGAAAAGAAAAAAGCAGAAATACGAAGATTGAGTGACTGACCGACTGTTTTATTCATCCAAGTTATCACAAGATCTAAAGAAACACTTAAATGGGTAAGTTTATCACTGTGTGTCTAAGCTTGTTATATCAGCTGGTTATGGTTAGAATCTCATGCCAAAACCATCCTGTCATTGAAATAAACGTGTCCCACAGCACAGAAGAATGACTAGATGTGAGAAGACAGTGTGATATGAGCATATAGACACCAGATGGATAATGTAGTTCTGAGCATTGTAGAACACAAGTGAACACTACTTTCCAAAATTTCTTTTCCTTCTAGTGTGTTGGAGGTTAAAGGAGAAAAATAACATAAATATTTTCTTGTCACCTGCATTTTAACAATTTGCTGTGAAGCTATATAGTGAAATTTTTCCTAAATTTCAAATGGTGTGCAGTATCTTGTTAGAATGATGTGAGAAAATCCCTTTAAGACTATTTCCCACATTACTGTAGTTCCTTCATTACAAAAAAACCCCAAAAACTTCATCTAAATTTTCCGAGCAACAACTGTTTGAAAAGAGGAGATAAAAAGTAGAAAAGTAAGAGCACCTTTGCATTCATTACCATCACCAAATGCAGAAAACTTCACAGGTTTTTAATCTTAGGACAGCTCTCTGTGCAATTGTTGGCTCAACCCTGACTACTCCCCAAAATGATAGAAAGTGATGTTGACACAAGATAACAAGCCATGGTACAGAACCTCTAAAAGAATGAAAAACTGGAAATGGTTTAGTGATGATAGTCCATCACCTAAACTCTGATACTTCTGAAGTAATTTGGGGATAAATGCCCATCCTTTCCACCAAGCCACTCTGATTTTTCTACTTCATTTTCTTTTTCTTTTGATCTTTCTCTCACTTTGAACAAAATGAAACGCAGACTTGAGACCCCATCAGGAGTGGGATATCGTGGAAACTTTATAGCTGCCAGAGTTAGCTCAGTCAGCTGCTGTAAGTGAAGGGTTGTACAGCACAAGGGTATCTAACATATAAATCCAAATGAAGACTGTGATGTGGGACACCCGGTTCTGGTGAACTGCACCAAAGAGAAGTGAGAGCAAATTTTCAGATATGTTCATAATTTTAAGATTTTTACCCAAAAAAAAAGGGGAAATAATTACAAAATACCTAAACTACACAACAAAGTAAATGTGAAAACTTCACAAGACTGAAGGTATTTTCCTAATCTATTTTGCGTCCTATAGCATCAGAGAAAGAAATTACTCCAAAATTTCGAAAAACTGCATTTCTAATAGCATCTGCTATCCCAAAGTACTTGGAAAGCTGCTTAGCATATGTTTCTTTATGAATGTAGTTAGTTTTTCTCACCACAGCAATACAAAATCAAGAGGAGAAATTTGGTTGTAGACTATCTTTTCCCTAATATAATCAGTGCAGTCTTCAGTGCCTAAAGCTACACAATCCTCTGAAGCTGAAGATGGTCAGTAATGGCTTCAACAAATAACATCAGTTCTTCCTTCTGACTGAAATAGCATATCCCTCAGAGCAAAAAAAATAAAGTTGCCTATGGCTGAAGACTTGTTGAGGTTTGTGCATCAGGACTTTCAAACCACCAGGAACATTTGTTCTGCTGCCCCCTACCCTGAGCAGGAAGCTCCCTACCCAGCCATAAACCTGGGAAAGCCATGATTACAGTAGCTTGTGAAATCTGTCAGATCACAGGACAAGGTAGGAAGGAAGGCTGCATATTTTCCTGACACAAAAATATGAGGGCATTAAAGGACAGTTCTGGGGTTCCCAAGAAATCCTGAAAAGACAAAGAGAGCCCACATGAGGAATATGGCTCTGTATATTCTGACATTTGGGTAGGTCTAATAGAAAATATAAATCTGATCAAAAAAGAACCACCCACACCCCACCAGCAAATCCAGTTCCACCTACATGCTTGTAGTAAAAACTAGCTGTGCCCATATGCCAAAGAACTGAAACATCAGGTTGACAAAGATGTAATGTTTCCTTAACACTCCACTGAGTTACTATACCAAAATATAGTGAAATTATGTAGACAAACACCAACTCCAACTTACACTTCTTTCTCAGCAGATTAAGAAAATCGCACACATAGCAGCTTGTTAAGAAATAAGTAATATTTTTTAAAGGCATTTAACAATCTGTTCCTGCTACAACTCCTTCCCAACCAATATGCACCTATAAGGTCTTAATACAACTGCTTTGGAAGCAAGAAAACATGAGTTGCATATTTTTATTACACATGAGATGTACAATAATACCATTTATGCATATATATATATATATAGGTTTTTTTCACTGCATTTCATGAACACTTCAGCAAAGACTTCTTATATGTATACCGTATAAAATTACTTAGAAGTCCAATATGTCCAATGGTAGAAAATTGGCATGGACAGAAGAATGAGGTTTGCTCATCTTCTTTTCATTGTGTTGTGTGCCAAAAATGGATTTCTAAATGCCCCTGTGACATTTCTGCCTTCAGATCAAAACTTTGCCTAAAGCGGAAAATTTTTAAAGTGGAATCTTCTTACCAAGAGGGAAAAGACCCCAAGACTTGCCACAATCAATAATTCTTCCAGTAAATCCCTTGTCAATGCATACAACACCAAGGCAATCTGTGCCTGGGATTTTCATTTCCCCATGGGCAGCACTGAGGTGCCCATTTACATCACTTTATGCTCAGATATTAACACTAAACATTGCTGGCTCTTTCTTTCATAAAGGGCCACTGGTGCCAGTGGTAGAGACTATTTTCGTCTCATAAATAATCAATCAAAAATCTGTTCAGCCTTTCTGAAGACAAGTATTTGTCACATGTCACGTGGTGGTTGGAGAAGAAACATGGAATAGACCACAGAATCGACCTTGAAGACCACCTAGTTCCAACCCTCTTCTGTGGACAGGAAACATTTTTTGCTACATCAGCTTGCTCAGAGCTCCATTCATCCTGGCCTTGAATTCTCCCAGGGATGGAGTATCCACAACTTCTCTGAGCAACCCGTGCCAGTGCCACACCATCCTCATAAGTGAAGAATTTTTTAACATTTCATCTAAACCAACTTTTTCAGTTTGAAGATGTCCCCCCATATCCTGTCACTACATGTCTCTATCAAAAGCCCTTCTTCATCTTTCCACTGGGACTTTGAACCACTGACCACAACCCTCTGGAGATGACTGCCCAACTACTTTCTTATCCATGTAACAGAGCATTCACCAGACTATCGTATCACACTATTTAAAGAAAAGTGATATTTGGATTATCAGAGCTTGTTGTCATTCACGTACTTTCCAGTATAAATTATGAATTGCCATTTCTGAAGCATCAGGTCACTGTTCTTATGTGCTCCAACATTAACTTTCAAGATGGTCCCAGATGACATGAAGACATCAAACATGTTTTCCTCCAATGTTCTTGTCATTCCCTGTCACTCAGAATGTGACAGGACAGTTGCTTTCAAAATTATGCTGAAGGACCACAGGGATGCGTGGTCAGAAGCACAGGTACTGTCATCCTGGACAGGTAGAGTTTATGCTGAATTTCTTGCTTTTTGTAACAGAAACAGAGTGGCCACCTAAAATTAAAGGGTTCAAAGTATTACGAAAATACATGAGTAAGAATGAGCAACAGTCCTTTTCCTCGAAATTTCAGATATACTCTATGGCCAAAGAAATTAAAGCCTTTCTACTCTGAAGCTGTGTATGCAAAAAGCTTAGAGAATTACAGAATATTCAGGATCACAAAATAATTGTATTATTTCTCTTCATCAAATTAAGTCATTATTCGGTCTCCCTCAATTTAGGCATGACAAGCCTGACAGGTGTTTCAGGCAGGAATATATCTAGCTCTATGAGACAGAAACATATATTCAGTCTTGTTAGTGAATTCAATCAGGTCAAACTTGGTATCCTGGAGATGCTGGAGACAAAAGAACTTAATAAATGTATTTGAGAAATTGAGTGGAATATGAGAATTTTAACTTTTGCTAAAAGCTTTTTCCTCTGTCTGATAGTTTGTACTTTTTCAATCTTTTGACTTGCCAGTTTAGACACAATTAGCCTAATATAAATTCATCATAATTAGCAACACTCATCCTACTGCAGTGTCTGTTGAATTATAAGTAACAAGAAGAGTCAATGTATTATTCATCTTGCTGTTAACAAGGAAAATTAAAAGGGTTACAGCAGAGGTCTGAGCACCAGAATTTCACTGTTCCACCCTCAGTCCTGTGACAGCCCATTACAGAAACTCACTCGCCAACTTTCTCCAGACTCCTTTTTTAAAACTATTCAGGGAAGAGGATGCAATGCTAAGCTCAGATATTTTTGCAGAAATGTGGGCCACTCTGCTTGAGTTTCACATCTACCAAATGGTAACCACAGTAAATGTCATTCAATATCATTAGACATTTGATTAAGAGTAGCAACCAGTCGTGCACACAAAAAGTGAATTTCTAAGTAGGCAGCAACATAAGATTGCAATTTGTACATTTTTTAGTAATAAAATTGCTAATCTAATTGTCTGTAGTTTAGGATAGGCAGTGTCTTCTAGGCCAGCCTGCCATGCAAGAAGTTAGAATTTTGGAAAAGGCTCCATAGGAGCACAGTTAACATTTTCATCTGTGCTGACACTATTATCAATGGGGAGGAAATGCAAAGAAATAGAAGCAAAGGGAAAGATACAGTGAGTTTGTTAAAATCTATATACACATTGAGAAGAGAGACAGACCGAAAGTCTATCAATCTCTTTGACATTTATAAATTACACCAGTTGATATTTTTCTAAAGATATTCTTCTTCAGATTCATGTGCATATCATAATCAACATCAATTAGTGTTTGTCATCGATATCTTAAGGTTTATGACTAAAACTAGATATTTAATTTCTCAGATGAAAGTAGAAGCTAAGCTGTACTAGATAAGGATGTGCAAACAGAATTATTTGACAAGAAAAAATGTAAAAATAAAGGAGATAAATATATCACACCAAAAAAAAAGTGGGCTGGAGAAANGGGAAAAAAAAAAAAAAAAAAAGGAGTTGTCAGGAACAAGGAACATCCACACAAATCATTTAAAACTTAAACACTGCAAAGGACCTTCAGCTGAAGTTGGAGGTAATACAGGTGCCAGTTTTGTTCTTTGAAGATGAAATTTCAATATTGTTATATAATTGAACAGAATTCTCATAGCTGTCACCTATAACCCTATAGTAGCATATTCCAAACACTGCCATTTTTGATCATCCAAAAGATCCCTATCCTGATCCTCCAAAAGATTTTTAAAAAGGCAAGTGTCATATATAGATTAGTTAACACAGTTGTCTGAAAGTTTGCATTAAGCCAAGATGAGGGCTGTTCAACAGAACACAGCTACTAAAGTGATCCCTGCTTTTGTTTCAAATCAATACTCAATTAAAAATTTCCTACAGTCTTAGCTGTTAATTGCTTCACAGTAGAACAAATAACATTTTAACTGCCTGTAGGCTTGCAACAAGCCCATTTCTTTGTGTTGTAATTGTTTCTCTTCTTGGCACCCTCACATTTCTTCCTTGATCCTGACGAAACAAATTGAAAGAATTAATGGATGATAGGATAATATACACACAGAGATTTATTGTACACATTTGGATTACAAAAAATGTATTGGGATAAATGAAAGCAAGCAGAAAGTGTATAAAGTGATAATTTTGATCAAAAATATGTTTCCAATGTTTTTGTTCTTAATCTGTAAAAGCATCTCAACTTTTTCAAATTTAAAAAGTTATTCAGACTTCAAAAACAGAAGATATTTTAGAATATTATTTTTTTTATATAGTTTGCAATTGAACAAGGATGATATCAGTAATATTACCACAAAATCTTACAGAAAGAGAGTAACAAACATCTATCATCAGCTAGAAAGTAAGTATTTTGTATACAAAGTTTCCAAAGCCCAAATCAGGAAAGAAATTACTTGTTGGCATCTTACTCCCACAGCTTACAGAACAGCAGAAGTCAATACACAATGCTGGACTTTATTTTCACCTTGAGATAAGCACTAAAACGTCTGCTCTGCCTAAAATGAAGGGACTCTATTTTCCTTTTGAGATTTGATGCACTCCCTATGTCTTTGCATCCCCTGCACACACCTCCGCTATTACTTTGTTCCTGCAGAACAATTCATATGGTGCTTTAATTTTCTGTTTTCCAGAGTGGTCAAACACCCTCCTCTATGTTTTTTCTCCTGTTCCAGGAAGCTGCTCAGGCCTCAGAGACACAGGGACTCGAAGGAGTACATCTCTCTCACACAGCTCCACTATCCCTCATTTGTCAAGAGCAGTTTGCTAGCAGGTTGTAAATCCTCAATAGATTTGTTTGCAAGGATATCTGCTTTTGTACTTGATCCCCTGACTACCCATCCCTACCTGTGGCTGAACATCTCTATTCATGGGCTTCTGCAGCCTTTATCTGGAATGGCCTTCCCACAACTTCTCCTCTTGACTTAATTTCGTCAATAAAAGAATTGCAAAACAGCTTTAAAAGTAATGAGCTCTCTCACACACACACTACTGCTGTTTCTTCTCTTTTGTAGTCCATAAAATGTAGCAGGAGACAGATGATTAGAACTGATGATTCTGCTTTACAAAGGGTAAGAAACCCTGGCAATACAGTGCACAGCACTCTGTTTAGATCTTTTTTATTAATAGTAATAATAAGCAGTAAAACTAACTCATGCAACAAATCAGGGACCCTAATCTGATGCTCAGGATCAAGACTTCACAGGTAAACTGTGACTGATATTCTCAGAGTATCAGTGAAGATTAAGAAGATTGAAAACACAGCTTATCTGATTTTATCAATTAAAAATAGACTACACCTTGTCACACTGATTTTCAAGGACGAGATGCAGTCCATGTGAAACTATTATGTCTTCAAACACTCCTAATAAGACTTTTCAAAGCTTCCCTGCTGCTCACATTCTTAAAAATAAAAAGTTCTACATATCTACAAAATAATTTTCTGTTAGAAGCCATCAATTTTCACACAAACATCTAATGAGAAGACACAAAGATATAATGAACTAACATAACTTTCTCTAGACTAACCTAACTTGATTAGTTTAAACCCATTTTTATGGAACTGTGTTCTGTGCCCCGTTGTGGCCCAATCACACCCAAGATAAGAAATGAAAACTTCTGATCAAAAATCACTTTTATAAATATATGCTATATTCTTTATTTGATTATTGTTTTAAACAAAATCCCTGAAACTAACAATAAATTATTATATAGCCACCTGGCTATCCTACTGAAATACTGGGAGGAAAAAGATCGAGTTACTGTATTCCAAAAAGCTTAAAGGAATGCTTCTGCCACAGCAAATGCCACCGTCTAATAGTGCTGAAGGAAAAATACTGTTGTTTCCTTTGATTTTTCACAAGAAATATAATCTAAGACTCCTGAAATCACTGCTTCTGGAGAGCACACAGGAATCGCTCATTTAGTTTAATTGCACTATGAATCTTACCACTGGTGGAGAAGCTTTAATGAAACTTAAGAGGGAGAGGGAAAAAAAGAGAGAATTTCACATGCTATCTGAACTTCTGAAGTGAGCCGTGTTCCTGTTTTCCAAACAGTAAAATTCAACCAGAGGGTTAAAATGCAAAATCACTCCATTGTTGTTCATTCACACCTCCAAGAAGATCTGATCAAAAACTTACAGGAAACCAGTGTTTAGCCTCCAGCTTATCCTTGGAAGGGACATGCAGAGGAAGTGATCTTCCAGACTGCTTTTATTGTCATTTACCCCCTAAAGCTCACGAGTTTCCAAATGTATCATCTCCTTTTAGAACTATAGACGAGCTCTGTCAGGCTGTTGACACCTTAATGTTGCCCACAAACACCCCAGGTTCTGGCTGTCAGTGGTTTTTTAAAGCTCTCAGTCTTCCTGCAGTTATTTGAATGGGATGCTCCTTTTGGATGCTTTTCTAAGTAATTTTTCACTGGTAAATGCACAATTACTCCTTAAGAAGAGTAGTGACATCTGTTCCTCACAGAAAGAAAGGATGGACTGAGAAATGCTGTCAACCCTCAGCAATTTTTTTCTTGGCCAATTGCTGAAACAAAGTTTTACATGAGAATTTAACATTAACAGGAATGAGAATAACTCTTAAAATTGTGTGCACAACAGCAGTTTGGAAATTCTGTCTTTTTTCTATTCTTTTTTACGCAACTTTAGCTTCCATTGATTTCACAATTACACAGGGACTCAAATTAGGAAACATTTTACTAGTGTTCTATTCCCATATTCCCAGTGTATTCTACCAATTCTTGTAAACAGTAGTTTTAGTTACCAAAAGTAACTAAAATTGAGACTAAAAGGGTAAGAAAAGGGGGTGGGAAGTACAGTTCTCTCCCTCCTCATGTATATATTTAGTGGGTTTAAAATATTTGTACTATGTTCTTCAAAATTCAACTTTCCCAGTAATGTAAATTTCCTATACAGTTATATTTTGGTTGCATAAATAAGGATAGTTAGATATCATCAGTGGCTTCCTCTTGACTGGTGAATGCAGCGATTTCAAAACTTCCTTTATTTTTGGGGTATTGATAAACCATTGATTACATTCTCTTCACAGAATCTGGGAAAACCCATCTTCATTTTGTAGGTATGGTAAAGAGAAAGAAGACCTTTCCCTTTTCCAAACAATTTGTGTAACAATACAGGGCAGTCTCCAAATATTTTTTCCCATGGAAAATCTGCTGAGGATTTTGTGAAGTTTTTTCTTCCAAATGCCCTATTTGTTCCATTCTGGATGGAATCCACCTATTCATCAGAACAGCACTCCAGGTCCAGCTGGCACTGAACTTCATCCATCCATAAAAGTAGAAGAATAAATTATATATATATATATATATAAATCCAAACTGTATAGTGACAAAGAGTACTCAGTATGCCTTAGTTAATAGCAAGTGTGTCCTGATAAAGGATAAAGCGATCTTTTTCTTATGAAAAAAATGTAGACAGCAAATAACAAATGCATCTGCTAGACTAAAATAAACAAACATGGGAGATAACAGGAGGGAAGGTTTCCTGTGTGCAACTTGAGGAATGATAGCATCCATAAATAGTAGCATAATTCCATTCTGTAACATTTATTAATACTCCTCCAGGAAGTTGAGCACAATAAATTAACGTTCCTCCTTTCTAGAAAATTCTGAAAGGAATTGATAAAATGCAATAATCTGAATCCAGTGTCCTGGATCCAGGACAGAGTCCCTATTTGAATTAAGATAAAAACCATGCCTAAATCTTTTATTACATGCATTAAAACTTCCTTTTGTGGGATTGTGTCACATAAAGGATAATGGCTGAGAAATTTAACCTATATAGAAGGAGATAAAAAGAGTCTAAAATGATGGTGTTCTAAGGTGGTAAAAAGGACTCATCCAACCCAAAAGTCAAATTTTACTATATAATAAGCACAACAAAAATAAAAACCAACCAAACAAACAAGACAAACAAAACTAAAATTGTATAATTCTTCATAATGAAAATGGGAATCTGACTTATTTGACCACATATTAGTTGGGGTAACTGCCTTACTGCAGCCCACAGAATCTACCTTTGCTACACAGACATTTACTTTTGTATCAAAATGTTGGGGTATTTTACCCTGCAAAAGGCCACATTTCAATAGTGATGGATAACACTTCTATACTGCTTTTATAGCATCACAGGGCTACTTGGCCAATTGCTCCTTATAAAGGATACAAGGAACCTATATAAAGATATACCTCTTTTTTTCTCAGGGGTCAGTCATGTGGAAAAGTTCTCCACCACAACGACAATTTCTCTATAATGATAAAATAACTACCTACTCATTCTTATGGAGGGGCGCTGTTAAAACCCCCATATGAGAAAGATTTGGAAACCTGTCCAATGTTCTTTGGGTTTCTTTAATACTTTCCTCAACAATCTTTCTTATATAGCTTGTGCTCAAGTAATACAAATATCATAGCCTTCTGACTCCGGGAGTTTGGTGACAACCACATGATATCACCTGCAGCAAGAGCAAACACATCACCACTGTTGTTTTTTTTTTTTAAGTAAGCCCTTACCACTTAACAACAAAAACAGCAACATTTTGCTATCCTGTATTTTGCAGAAAGACTGGATTCTCATGTTCTGTCTCCTCCCAAGAACTTCTTCCTGCACAAACATTTACTCTGACTTCAACATGGTTATGCAAGTCCTTGAAGCAGGAGGCAAACTTGAACTCTAGAATGTAAGGAAACCTTAAGTCAATTGCATTCTGAAACGTAAGCAGAGGCATAAATTCCTTGTTGAGTTTTACTTAAGATGATAGTCAAGACAGAAAAAAAATAACTAGAATTTTACTTGAAACACTCTAATCATCCAGAAGGAAAAAAAAATACTACTGTTTAACTGTGTTGAAGACAAGTCATTTGGCATCCAAAGAAAATTCAGCCATGTCTGGTTCTGACAAAATACTGTGACATAGATATAAACCTCACTTACCCTCTCTTTATTGTCCTTTGAAAATATCTTCATTCCAAATTTAAATCGTTTCACGAAATTCTGCAGCCATTCTTCTCCTATGGACATCACTCTGGAGAGGAAAAGAGTAAAATAAAAAATGAGGGAAATTTCCAAAAACTATTAATCATACATAATAAATATGCAAGATATTATGCAAAATTCAGACAAAGTATATGAAAGTAGATACAGTATTTGTGTCAAAGGCTACTCATATAATTTGGTAGTAGCAGGATTTCCTTATGGCCCAGTTTTCTCTTACAAATGCAACACAGTAGATTTATTGTATTTTCATGGAAAGGGGGGTGAAGCAAATGCATCCTCCCTTTCAGGGAGGTGCAATGAGATGTTCCCCCTCCGCAGCAGCCTTCTGCAGGATGAGAAGGTGGCTTTGGAGTGTGTTCTCTCTGTTGGAACCTTGGGCACTGACTCTAGCAGAAAAGAAGATGAAAAGCAACACTCTCAACTGACTTCAGGAAGAAGAAGGCAGCCACAAAATGTTTTCAGAGTGAGTGGGTCTGTATTTGTAAAATTCAAAACCAATACTGCAACAGGCAAGAATAGTAGTCAATATTTTATAAGCCAATATTCTTTGGGTAGTGTGGTATTTTTTTTTGAGGAAAACACCTGCCTGCTTGCCACTGAGGAAGGGTTGATAAATCTAGTCTCGCTCAAGAGCTCCACAATCCCAGTGGACTATTCTGCTCAGTATAGATCAGTCTGTACCTCTGCCAAATGCTGCCACAGGGGGTATTCTAGGGAAATCACAGGCTCGGTGGCCATTTACAATGTCCCAGGGCACAGACATGAAGCAGGAGGAAATCAGCCCCTGAACTTCTGCACAAGTCCTGAAGGAGGCAATTTTAGTTCCTGCAATTTTTAAATGAAGCTATCCCATCCCCTGAAGAAAAAAAAAAAACCAGTGTTTTTCCCTTCTCTGCAGTAACAGCACCCTGCTCCTATTCTCCTTAATCCCTTAAATGCTCTACCAGTAACAGCACATGGAAAAGGGTCCTTTCATTCCCATAATGCCTATGCTAGCAGCAATACCAGAACCAAGGATGACAGCATACACATTTCTGAGTCAAACACTCTTTCTTTCTCTGAATTCTGACCTTCAGGCTCCCCATTAAAAACATTGGTTTTGGCAAGAAGCAAAAGCTCTTAACCAGAAAATCAAATGAAGCTAGAGGAAGAGGAGTGAACAGTGATGAAATGGAAAAATTCAAGCATCTGACCAGAAATTAGACTGTTGGAAGAATAACATTTCAACTTATTTGTCCCACCAAAAATAAGGGAGTGAATGAAATGTTATCATTCCCTTTGGGATCCTGAGGGGATGAAATGACACCACGAAACAAAGTCTGCCAGGTGACTTATCTCCATGCCTTTCTCTCCTCACTCTGACACCCACATCCAGTTCTTGTCTCACCCACATAAGCACCTGCAGCCAGCAGAGACAGAGCCAGTCCAGGCCACTTGCGGCTTCTGATTCAAGAAGAAGAACCTCCAGGATGACCTTGTAAAGACTGTGCAATGCAACTTAATGCAACCCAAATATGAAGGGGCACCTCATTCAGAACCTCCTTGCTACAGAGACATGTTTGTCTCTCTCAGAGGAGAAAATCAGGAAAGGGGAAGAAAGGGGGAAAAAATTATGCTTGATTTTCAAAGATGTCTGGTTTCCTGTAAGCCATTAGCCTGTTTTGGTAACCTCTTTTAGCTTCTGTTGCTGAGAGCCTACAGCCAGTTCTCTGCTAGTGCCCCACAGTGGGATGGGGTGTGTGTATATATGTGTGTATATGTGTATAAATGTGTATTTGTGTGTATCTGCACATGCTGCTTCTGCCTTTTACAAAACGCCACAGCAGAAATCTAGTCTCTCATTTTCAAGGGGTGTGGGGCTGGGATAGTTAACCAAATGAAAAGCTACCAGCTAAGGAGATGCATCAGGAAAACAGCTTTAGAAAGGGAACAGGCCACGCACTTTGAGTCTGAAACTGCCTGAAGTTAACAACACACATAAGAAGAATGAACTGGTGGTGCTGTAATTGAATTTTTATGGAAATAAACAGGTGGCAGATTTACTGTGGCTGCAGGGATAGCAGGGGGTGAAATGCTGCAGCTACATTAACCTGTTTAATTTAATAGCCTCTCTACTCCAAGAGGAAAAAAAAAAAAGATACTGTGCTGTTAGTTCAGTCAGCTGGATGCCAAATGTAAATAACTGCAATTACCCTACTATGCCCATGTGCTGGATGGGAAAGGGCTTTGTGCCAAGTCTCACTTCGTTGTCATGTTTATTAATTAAGCTCCAGGAAGTTTAAAAACACAACAGTTTTCATGACAAATCAAGGCAAGAGGAGGCTGCAAGTGCAGGATGTACCTGGGTCCTCTCTGTAGGGTCTGCTACTTAAACCCAGCGCTGCAGCCCCACTGCCAGAGAGATGTGGCCAAGTCACTACCTTCATGGCAGGCTTTTAATCCCTGCTGGGGTATTTAGAACTGGTCAGCATTTAACAGCAACCTTTAATGCTCACAGGGACCCTGCAGCAGTTTAGCACAGGGAATCCAAAACCATTATGTATTTATAATTAAGGAAATTGTATGGGGAGGGATGCAAATATTAGATTTAGCTTTTTTTACCTTAACTGCTGATGCAAAACAAAAATAGGTGGAAGCATTAGGAGGAATATACTTGCATCCTGGCATGAGAGAGGTACAAAAAAGAAATGTTGCAATAATACTTGAAGAGGGCTCTAGAGCAACCCTATAAAATTACACATTAATGGAATGGGGAAACTGCACATTTAGGCAGCTGCCAGACAAAAAAGGGTTCCAGGGCTCTGCCCCTTGTCCATATGGATGATGATACAGGTTTTTAAGTATATGATCAGCCTTTAATGATGCAATATGATAACAACACATTTGCTGGCATACTGCCCTTGATAAGCTTCTGCAGCCCCCTACACCTGTGGGTAAGCAGACCAGATTAATAATATTTTATACACAGAATTTCTTTTAATTCAAGTAAATGAAGGTTTTTCTCTGGAAAAATACTCTGTTCAAGGGAAGGAATTACATTCTCTGTTATTGTACACTGGCATTGACTCTGAGGGAGCTACAGTCATTTATATGCATTGCGGGTCTGGTCCAAGCAATCATGTAATTAAAGACTGCAATGCAATTGCATCTCATTAGTATGGCTGAGATAAAGCTTTAATTTAGTCACTACCTGCCTCATGAGCAAAATATCTGGGGTTTTAACATACTCTCACTGTTAGTCTTTATGTAATTTTCTATCTTAAAAGAGTATGACTGAAAACAAGAAGATCCCATAATTTAAAACACATTAGAAAGACATGACTGGAAGAATGAATATTGATCTCTGTCTCGTTCACTATGCTCTGTGCAATATACAGACTGCACACACAAGAATCCTTCCTTATTCCTCACTAATCTTCAGTAAATTTTTGGCTTTACTTGTTTACTCATGGATAAAAAAAAAATAAATAAAAAACCTGTCTTCTCCTTTAAAAGTTTCTGCTCGACTTACCAAACGTTTTCAAAACCCGCATCATCAAAATACTTTGCTCTACCTGCCACTCTAAACAACCTAAGAAGGTCAGGAGGGCAGTGAAAATGGAAAGGAGAACTTAGAGATAAATGTCTTTTAAAGCAAAGCAGGTAACATTTGGCTTGTGAAACTGAAGTCCATTTTTCTATCATTCTAGATATTCTTTGAATCCCAAGAAGAAAAGCAGGAGCTAGTACACCTCACTCCATTTTAACACTGTACTTTCTGAAAGAATACTTTTCTTTCTTACTTACTGATTTTGAATAGTTACAGTGATAGAAGTATAAAACACACGCAGAACAAGAGCCAGAATTTCTGAGCCAAATGATGCATCTGAACAAAGATAAATTTAACTAGTTAGGACTATATGTTGCAAAATACAACTGCTAAAATATAGCTCGTTCTGAGACATTATTAATGGCCCTCCTCTTGGCTCCTGTCTATGTTAAATACTGCAATGAAAAATTAGAGTATGCAAAAGATAAAAGGTAATAAATCTGAGAGTAAAAAACCAAAACTGTTAGAGAGGTGGTTCTTATTTCCTTCACTTCTCTCAACAGTCTTCAGCCTGATCTGTGTGAAGCTGCCATGTGTGCATCCCTAGTCCTAAGCAGAGAATCTTAGAATGGTTTGGGTTAGAATGGACCTTTAAAGGTCACCTAGTCCAACCCCCATGCCATGAGCAGCGTCATCTTCAATTAGGTCAAGTGAATCTAATTGATCTATCCAACCTGACCTTGAATGTTTCCAGGGATGGGATATCTACCACTTGTTACTGTGGTCCACTACCCTCACAGTAAAAACTCCTTGCTTATAGCTAGTCTAAATCAAACCTCAGATTAAAACCACTTTCCCTTGTTCTATCACACTGGTCTCTGGTAAGAAGTCTGTCTGCATCCTTCTTATAAGCCCCCTCTAAGTATCAAAAGGCAGCAATAGGGTGTCCCAAGAGCCTTCTCCAGGCTGAGCAAATCTGTCTCAGCCTTTCCTCAAAGGAGAGATGCTCCTTCCCTCCAGACACCTTGGTGTCCCTTCTCTGGGTTCAGCAAGACATCTCCATGTCCCTCCTGTGCTGGGACCCCAGAGCTGATGCAGCCCTGCGGGTGGGCTCTCACCAGAGCAGAGCAGAGGGGCAGAATCCCCTCCCTCCCCTGCTGCCCGCTGGGCTTTGGATGAGTCCAGAATAAGTTTGGCTTTCCCACCAGCATCCCCAAGTCCTTCTGGGCAGGGCTGCTCTCCATCTGCTCATCCCCAGCCTGGACTGACACCGGGAATTGCTCCGACCCCATACATTAAACACCGGTAGCACCTTCCGTGCTGAGACACCGCCCCAGGAGCAGCACCAAACACCTGAGAACAGCAAGAACACCGATTCTTTCCACAAAACAAACAACAAAAACAACAGGCAATTCCCCATCACAGCGATATTTTTCAGGTACGCCGAGGGATGTCCGGAGGAGCTGGAATTCGGAGCTGGGCTGATACTCCCATCTAGTGGGGATCGCTGGGAAAACCAAAGCAGGGAAGCAGGAAAAAGCAGCGGAGGCGAATCCAGCATCTTCCCAACCCTCTAACGCGCTTGCGATTCGACTGGAAGCACACTGAAGAGGGTAAAAAGTAGGTTACAAATTAGCAGTCCCACGGCGTCTGCTGCTTTTCAGGGAGGTCCCCAACTAAGCAAGGAGACTTGCTGGAAAACATTTCATTTGAGCCGAAAAAAGAAGGTCAGGACTCTCTAAAAGCAGTCAAGAATCTGTTATCCACAGGGAGCAAAGGATGATCCATGCGTTGTTTCTGGACTATGAGAAGCAGACCCATATCTGGACACAAAACTCAGTATTTCTTATTATTGAATTTCCCACTGAAATATCATCACTACAATTGCAAATGAAAACAGCAGAAAATCACTTTATTGGTGGTTTTAATTGGGTTTTTTTTTTCTTTTTTTTCCCCTTTTTCTTCCAGGTTTGGGTTTTTTGGATTTTGTTTATTTGTTTTGTTTG